>OOFB01016728.1:10843-34072 GCA_900323305.1 Trachyrincus murrayi | reverse complement strand
AAGCAACTTAAATAAACTTGTTTGTATAGACCTAGTTACGTACTAACAAGGCATAGTTAAATACTGCAGCGTGACCCTTTGTGCCAAGTACAAGCCTATAAAGTCACTTTGAATATACTTTTAGGTACAAGATGTTCAAGTTTAACCCAGTGCTGAGCACACCAATTGATGTTTGCGCCACAGCTTGTTCCAATAATACCTTGCTACAAATACATAAATTTCATAGCTTGAAGTGATGAACAGGATCTGAAAACTGTGATGACTACCTGGCCGAGAAGGAAAATGAACTCCACCCATTAAATCGGCTTGAAGGAAATCGATTGACTATGTTGAGATTGCAGTGGATTTCATTAAACAATTTACTGATGCTTAATAACCCCTAACATAAGTCGTAAATAACGTATTTGTTGTCCATCACTAAGCTTTTAACAAATTTAAACCATTATAGTGCAAGTAAGCCTGTATCTGCCTCGGTTTTGTAAAAATTGTCACACTTTACCTTTGATATATTAGTGGCACCCATAGTCAATTCACTCAAAGGCTACTATTGTGATACGTTAAACACAGACAATACATATTTTTACAAATATTTATTCTTATCCAATCCCAGTTTAGATGATGCCAATCTGAAATTAAAGAGAAAAGGGATTAGATCGAGCAATATACACAGAGGCCTGTTCCTAGATCTGTGGTTCCTTTGACATCACAGTGAGTCAAAATAAATGACTGGTACACCATCACACACACAGAGGCCCACTTACTTTGTTTGCAACGTCCAACGCATCATAATCTGGTGCTAGTCGGACGTATGCCTTCTTCTCACCATCAGGCCTGAAATGTGAAAAGTCGAGTTTAAGGAAAACGCCTCGGCTAATTTAAAGCACTTTGCCTGGTTGCGTTTCACTTAAACCATTTGTTAAACTACGAGTTGTAAAGGCAACCTTCTAAGTTTGTGGTGTTTTTTCCAGATCCAATATGGTAGCCAACAATAAATTACAACCCATATAATCTACCAATAACAAAAATATATCTTTATTGTGTACCTTATATCATTCACAGTGTACCTTCAAAAACCTACCAATTGTACATACATTGAGACATCATAAGTCATCATAAAGGCATTTCTAGTAGGCAAGATCAAGACAACAGTAAAAGCAACTCAGAGCCATGTTATGCTTTAGGACCTACCTGATCAACGTGTTGACCTTGGCAACATCGATATCATACAGCTTCTTGACGGCGTGTTTGATCTGGTGCTTGTTGGCCTTGACGTCAACGATGAACACCAGTGTGTTGTTATCCTCGATCTTCTTCATGGCCGACTCGGTGGTCAACGGGAACTTGATGATGGCATAGTGATCCAACCTAGGAGACAGAGCACCAGACTTTAGTTTAAAAAGCCATCACTTCTTTAGCTGGCCTACAGATCGAGCTGCAAACCGTATTCATGCCTACAGGCCAATAAGGTGTTACAGCACACATAGAAAAAAGGGTATACATCACACAATCCACACAACCTACAGTCGGTGTTCTGCTTATTGAGACGATGTTAGGTGCATCAGTCGTAAAATGCTGGAATCATATTTGTCATACTTTGATCGCTGTAAACATCATTTGCACCAGGTCAAACCCATGTATGTGAATACTACCATGATTGAAAACCGAAGACTATATACACTCACTTGTTCCTACGAGGAGCACTCTTGCGAGGATACTTGGGCTGCCTGCGGAGACGCAGGGTCTTGGGGCGACGGAAGGTGGGTGAAGTCCTGATCTTCTTCTTCTTCTGACTGTGGACTCCTTTAAGAACGGCCTTCTTGGCCTTGAGGGCCTTCGACTTGGCCTCAGTCTTGGCAGGGACAGCTGGGGGAGAGGAAAGGTACACGTTGTATTTAGTATAGCACAAATGTATGACACGTTACGAAGTTCACTGCTTTGCTGTTGTCACTAAAACCCTGTAAAAAAAATAATCTAGTCTAAATTCAGTTGGCTTTAAAATGTGTGTTAAGTCTCTAGAAACAGGTTCTGGCATCAGTGGTTCCTTTGAGTTCGTCACAGCGAATCAGACAAGATAATTATACATCATGTGCACAGAATGTCCCATTTCGGAAGAGATTAACATTTAACTTAAGGCAGTCAACAGAGACACATGTCCACTCTGAAGATGATCGTCCCATCACGTCTCACGTGTAGCATAGAGTTGCTACAAGACATGCTATCCTCATATACAACACAATTAAACACATGTACGCTCACGACGACGGACACCGTATAGTATTATTAAAGTCCTGGGCTTAAGTATTAAGTTACCTTTGCGATGTAACCGTTTAGTTTATAAACACCCTAGCCTCTGTTAGCATAACGTCATGCTAGCACATTGCTGCTAAGGCAAGCCGCTTGGAAACTTGCGTGGTGATTTGCGTTATCTTTATACGTCCAAACGAACGTATCTAAAACATTTTATCAAGGCGGACGTGAGTTACAACTGGTTCTCGTGCCATTGTTGGTTGTAAACAACATGTAAGTGGGGGGTATTTGGCCAATTTAGACCATTATTATCATGGGTTTACATACCTTCCTTCTTCACCTTCGGTGCCATGTTGAGAAAGGAAGATGCTAGGGGGTTTCCTGCCCTATAATGCAAGGGCGAGACTTTATTGTGGATATCGCGATCGTTGGGAAACGAGGTCTATCAAACAGGAAGTAAAATACGGATCCACGGGATGGCCAAAAAGCTACACTAATTTGATTGATAGAATAATGCACAATGTACTCAGTTATTGGCAACACTGTGATATCAAAATTCATATCATTAACTGACTAAACTGTTGCGGTGTATATAACCCTCGAATAATGTTATCCGTCACAATTATTACAATTGATAGGTAAAAATTGAAGTATTGTAGTGCGAATTCTTGTACTACTTTATTTCGACCCTTGACTAACTATGCAACTTGTACCAACCAATTCAGTTGCATTTAGCAGTACTCTCCTGTTGTTTTATTTGGAGTGAATTAAATGCATCAACCACTTTGATGCATGTAGTTTAATGTCACTGCTTAAAAGTATAAAGACAGTGGTGTTATTGCAGATGAAAGCAAAATGATAAAATTGACTTAATATTTTTTTATTTGCATGAATACAATATATACAACATTTAATACTATTAATTGTATATAAAACTGATATTCAAAAAACTGTCAGCAAGAATAAACCATTTACAGACATTGTATTTATGTAGTTTTCTCCATTTAGTTGAAATTTGTCACTGTGCTGCTGAGTCAATTAGCTTTCAACTTATGTCAGGAACATGAGAAAAGCATGAGAGAACCAGACATCATATCTTAACAATTCTTTATCACTAATCAAAATCCAAAAGGGTCCATAGAGAATAACAGTGGCATGACTGCAACATGAGAGATGCCCATAGTTCTGTTATCAAGCCTTTACTTCTCCTTTACTTGTCTTGTCTTTCTTCTTTGGTGACCTGAAACAACAACATGACACAATGAATATCCTGCTCTGAATTAATGTTCCTAAACCAGAAACATGTATGACATTCAAACGGCTTCTGGTCTTCAGGGCTTACTAAATTACTCCATTCTAGGACATTATTACATTATTGAGCCAAATATGTTAGATATGCTATGCTCAAGCATAAATACCAGACTGAATATAACTAGTATCTGACCGTAATCAAAAAAATATATATGTATGCATTAAATGCAAATAGAGCTAACTTACTTCTTCAGCTTTGACCCCTTTCTCTGAGATTGTTGCTGGTTTGTTTTCTGCGTTTTTCTCTTTCCCTGTTTCTGTATATCTGTACTTTGGCCCTCTGTCATGTTTGAGGCGTTTTGCATCTCTGACTTCACAGCTGGCTGCTGGGACTTCCTCTGCTGCTTCTTTGGTCCTTTGGCGTTTCTGTTCATCATGGAGCGTGGCGTTGTGGAGATCGTGGTTCTCCGGGGTGGTTTCTGTTTGAGCGACCTCTTCAGTTTACTAGATTAAAAGAAGAAAAAGATTCAACGTAGGGCTGGGCAATAAATCGATAAATAAAGCTCTAATTCAACATGAGAATTATCATCATTAACAGCAAATTATCTACAGACCAAGGCCAGCTTACACCTGCTACCTGGTGAATCAACAGCTGCACAAAGGCCTGCTGAAACAAGACCAAGTCTACCAAGCACCTGCTGACACAGCAGTACAAAATCATGGTGTTGTTTCACCAGGGTGTGCTTCTGCTTATGCAAGACCAAGGAGGAGGATTTGTACCCGCGGATCTTCTTCAAGCCCATCATGTAGTCAGGTACGGGGCAGCCCGCTTGCTTGATCACGTTGGCAATGCTGAGGAAGATGGAAGAGACATGTTGTTGAAAGAAATCGAACTCCTTTTGTCTTGGGTTTGCCTTTTTGTGTTTACATTATTGCTGTTTTCAAATATAAAAACGACATCATCTTATACACACTTAACTCTGCTTTCATGCCATAAAACGCCACATCGCACAGTGGACTGGAGTAGATCCGGAAATTAGTGCCCCCATGTACTGAATCGAGAATCGATTTAAAATTGGGAATCGATTTTTTAAATCGAAATCGTGACCCCAAGAATCGAAATCGAATGGAATCGTGAGGTACCGGAAGAGTCTCACCACTATTATTCATGCATACCTGCGCAGTAGCGGCTTGTCATTCTCTGTGAAGAAGGTGACCGCTTTCCCCGTGTGCCCAGCTCTGCCCGTGCGCCCTGACAACAGATAACAAACGCGGTCACACACATTTTAAAAACACACCGTAGTCCCATAGTTTGTAAGCGACAGATTGCAGAGAGAACTGACCGATGCGGTGGATGTACTCTAAGGCACTGGTCGGGAAGTCGTAGTTCAGAACCAGGTTAACTCCTTTGAAGTCAATTCCTCTGGTCAGCAGAGCGGTGCAGATCAACACCCAGATATCGCCTGACCGGAAGCTTCTCATCACGTTGTCCCTCTGGCAGAGAAACGCAAACACGTCACACACGAGTCAAGTCCTGACATCTCACTCTTCTAACCGTGTTGCGCACCCTGTTAGGGGTGTGTGTGTGTGTCTGTGTGTCTGTGTGTCTCTACCTGTTGCTGTGTGCGCTCTGCATGGATGACATCCACGTTGATGCCTTCGTAAACCAACTCGTGGAAGAGTTCTCGCGCTCGATCGATGGACTGTACAAACACTAGCATGGGGGGCATGAAACCCTGAGGGAATACAAACAGACAAACATTAACGGGAGTCCCATCTTCTGAGCGTCAGTGATACAGAATGGTTTTGATATTCAACCCGATGGGACTTTACCTTTTTGATGAGGTCCCTCACCGCCAGCAATTTCCCGTTCTCGGTCCCCACAAACAGCAGCTCCTGCTCCACCGTCGCCACCGCCGTGTTCCTGGTGAAACGCGGATCGGACAGCACAGTCAAGAGCAGGCATCCAGTAGACCGGGAGCGCCACATTAGAGCATCAGAGGATGTTACCGGGAGCATCACAGGAGAACTTTACCGTTGGCCCACGTTGACAGAGACGAGGTTGTCGAGGTTGAGGCGGCACCACTGATCCACTTCTGCCGTGCACGTGGCGCTGAAGAAGGCCCTGCGCACGCGAGGACAGGAGCAGGCGAGGAACACGGTGGCCAGCTGATCTCGGAAGCCCCTCTTGCCGGCCTCAAACAGCTTGTCCGACTCATCCACCACCAGCCACTCCACCCTGGAGCACGCGCAGTTGGATCAACATTTCTGGGATTATTGATGCTCTGCTTTCCCCTGCCCGGATAGTTACCCTGACCATAACAACACCAAACCCATACGTACCAACCTCATATCTAAACATTACTATCTCTAACCCAATACCTAAACTTTACCATCTCTAACCCAAGAGAACTTAACCATTTCTAAGGCATCATAGGAATGACCACTGGAAAAATGAGTGGCAGTCAGTTGGAGAAACTAGTGTTGGACAACGAGCTAGCTAGCCTAGCTTCGGTTTAAAACCAGATGTATGTGTACCTGCTCAGATCGAGCCCGGGTGGATCCTCTTTAAGAAGGTAAATCAGTCTGTTCGGAGTGCTCACCAGGATATCTGTAAACACAAACGGAGGACAGAGAATAAGTTGAGAAGACGGTCGAAGAGTTACTTTCACCTTGCCAGCTCTAAAATGCTTCATCAACACGTCCAAGCGGGCATAACATTACAACTACAAATAATATTGAATACACTGTACAACAAGTACTCCTTCCATAACATACCATGTCCTATATTCCTCCTATTCTTAGTCCTGTCATTATATAATGTTTTACTAGGAACTGAATCATCAGTTCAGAATGCTTTTTCACCGATCTTACCGTATTTTTTACTCGACTGAGGTCCGTATTTCTTGGCTGCTAAGGAGGCCTTGTCGATGATGTGAACTCTGAACCCTAGACCGTCTGACAGGCGAACCAGCTCCCTGTGGGTCTAAACATGCAGAAAAGGTGGTTGGTTAAAAAGATGTTGCCCACATACACCCAATAACTACAGTATCCCACTCTTACAGTTCAGTAAGGATTGTGTGTTTTTAGGGTCCTGAAACTTTGCGCCGTGGTTAGGTATGTGTGGGTACCTGGCTAGCCAGCTCCCTGGTGGGAGAGATGATGACAGCCCTGAAGCCCTGATTGGCTGGTTGCTTCAGGTGAGCCAGCAGCGGTAAACAGAAGGCCAGCGTCTTTCCTGATCCCGTGGGAGCGCAAGCCAGGATCTCCCGTTCCTGGCGTAACAATAAGAAGCAGATTCAATCCACATGCACAGACAAATAAGGCTATATTAAACTGTGGTGTTCTAGTTGTTAGGTCCACTCAAACTCAAAACATTTTACATTTTCATTCAGACACCCGGCAGTGCAGTCAATCATACAAGGCAGTTTGTCAGGAGTAGTCTCACAAATCCGACTTCTAAAGTCTGATGGCAGATGACCTCAAATCTGGGTGAACGGGGCATTTCGCTTTCTCTCGCTTCATACGTGTTTCGACCAATCATGTTGCGTAATTGGCTATTAACAGCTAACACAAACTCGGCCAGCAGCAGTAAACCCCTTTCTGAAAACGCGATTGAGTTTTCTTCGGTAGAATATCTCCGTAACGAAACAGGAAAAAATAAGTATTTGGTTTCCGGGCCCAGGCTCTGTGCCATCTCCTCCCAGAAGTTCTGCTATAGCATAGTAGGACTGCTGGATCCCAGATTAGGAGTTAGGCATCTAGCCCAAGGACACAATGGAGCAGAGGAGGTGCCAAACAACCATTCCAGTGTTCTCTAAAGTGTCACGTGTCCTGTAATGTTCTGTAGTGTTCTGTATTGTGCTGCGCCTACATGCATCATCAGGGGAACAGCCTGCATCTGGATCGGCGTCGGGGAGCTCAGCCCTGCTTCTTTGAGGTTCTGAAGAACCCGTGGGTGCAGGCGGTACTCTGTCTGCAGATCCTCAAACGTGCACACTGGGTCGGGAATGTCAGAGCCGTGCACGTATATGCGGTGCTGATTCCGAATGCGGTTGACCTGAAATTAATTATAAAAAAAGTTGTGAGAATAACCAGACATTCTACTGGAGCATGACTTTAACTGGTCACCACACGTTATAAATTACACCATTTTATGTAGAATACAGAAGAAATACACTCCCTCTTTGGATAAAATCGATCACCAAACGGCATTTATATATAGAAATACCTTTTCATTATGAAGATCTTTCAGTCTCTTCAAGGAGGCCTTCTCCTTTCCGCCCTCCTGCTTCGGAGGTTTCCCCTCAGAAGCTGTTGTCCAGCTTATTCCATTCGGGTCAGTAGTTTCTTGTCGTCCACCAGCTGTCAGGAAAATAATAACACGTTGCTTTGGTTCTTTTAAATGAACAAAGTGTTCAGCCAGCACTAGTTTGTTTAGCAGCTGTTTTTTAATGGAGCCAGACAAAGTTAACCCTAACCCAGTCACTATTTAACCCTAACCCTCCACCCAACAGTGTGGGATGTGAATAGTGAATGTTCACCTTCTGTGTCCACCTGAAGAGCTTTCTTCTTCTTCTTCGACTTTACAGTCAAGTCTTCTGGCTTCCTTTTCCTTTTTTCTCCACCTTCACTGTCCTCCTCTGCTTGACCACTGGGAGCATCCTCCCGGGGGTCAGTCTCCTCTGCTTGACCACTGGGAGCATCCTCCCGGGGGTCAGTCTCCTCTGCTTGACCACTGGGAGCATCCTCCCGGGGGTCAGTCTCCTCTGCTTGACCACTGGGAGCATCCTCCCGGGGGTCAGTCTTGCTGCTCGAGGCTCTCCCAAAGAAGTCGATCCCCGAGATGTGATCAGAAGTCGCTGGTTCTCCCCGAGAGCGCACTATCTGTAGGATACACAACGCGATACTTCATCACATGTTTGAAACGTATCCATTTTAGACACCACCACACAATAATCATAAAGTAAAGCACAAATTGGACTATCCCCCTCAAAAGGTTGTGACGAAACTTAACACATTAAGAGCGTGCTGTCCCAATGTGGCAAATAGAAAGCCACTCCACAACTAATGTCAAGGATTATTCGTCGATTGCCAAAGCCAGAAACAACTGGACATTACCTTAAAACGTTCGGCATCTTTTCCAAATCTCTTTAAATCAAATTTTGCTCCAGCGCCAAGCTTTCTGAACAAGTCCACGGCGTCCATTCCGACAGCGTGGTGTTCCCTTCAGGCATTACTAGTCAACATCCGGACCGCACGTCGGCTCTCGCTGTAAACGGCGCCCCCTGGAGGCCACGCTATGTACAAATCATCTACAGCAATAGACATGCATTGTTTTTGTATATACAGTCATTAAATGTAAACATGACTGACAGACTGCTAAAATAAATCGGACAGTTTGTTTGTGGAAATTATTTAATTAAGAAAATGTATTAACATATAATAAAATAAATACAAAAACGAGACATTTGACAGCGTCTTCACAAGACAAGAGCATACCGGATTCCATTCAAAGACTGAAGATACATGATTAGTCCGTGGCTATAAAATGGTTTGATTCTCGGCTTGTTGCCCTGACGCTTACTCTCAGGTCTATCATGATTTGAATCTTGAGGTCTGTCCTGTCTTTACAAGACTGACGGGAATCATAAGCTGGGCTATGCTGAAACTGACAATGCAACATCCAGCTCCACACTGCTCTTGAGCAAATCCTCTAGATAGTCTACAACCCTCTCCCTCCCATTCTCCCTTTCTCTCCCCACCCCTTCGGCCTCCCCCTCCACCTCCACCTGCAGCTGCAGCTCCTTGAGCCCAGTCAGGGTCTGCTGGAGGCCTGTGGTTCTCTGCTGGAGGCTGAGGGCCTCCGTCCCGCTCTCTCTCTCCCCATCAATCCCCCCGTCTCCCCCCTCCCCCCGCAGGTAGCGGATGAGGTGCTCTCTGATGGCCCTGCCCTCGTCCCCTGCTAGCGCCGCCCCTAGCGCAGGCATGTCCTCCCATTGGCTGAGGCTGAGCAGGTGTAAAAGGGCCTGCAGGAGTGTCTTGCGCAAGCTAGCACAGTAGCGGTACTCCAAGAAGTCGTGCGTCTCCTCGCTGTTCTCCAGCGCCGTGGCCAGAGAGTGCCACACGCAGACGAATCTCTCCACGTCACCGTAGCTACGGCGGCAGGCGGGCACCGAGAGCGCGGCGGCCGACTTGATTCGCACCTTGAAGTTCTTACAGGAAATGACCACGGAGCACAACGAGGAGAAGGCGTCGCTAGACCAGGAGGCGGAGTCTAAGCAGAAAAAATTAAAAGATTTGGATATGAGTCTTCAGGTCATCCCAATAAAGCGATTAGTGTACTCGACAAAACAGGACATCAAAAGGCACTTGAGAGCATTGTCATGGAAACAACTTATCGGTTGCTTTTGATAGGTAACCATTTTGAACCAATCACATCCCTGCATCGTGATATGATATGATATCCATGCAGATTTCAGAGCTTTATGTTTGGGATATCAGGGGTTTGTATTGGAGAGGATTTACCGAGTGGCAAGGTGGGGTTTCTGAAGGCGTTTCCCAAGGCATAACAGGCATTCCATCGGATCTTCATGGTGGCCTCTGATTGGACGGTCTGCACGAGAGCCCGCACCGCCTCCTCTAGTGGCCGCTGGAACACTGAGCGAGTCAGCTGACCATACCGCATGAAGTGAAGTAGATTCCCCAGCGCACGCACAGAGTTACACTTCACCTGAAACGGTCAAATATGGACAGGGCATTTGATATTGTACAAAGGTATACGGTATCGTACTGATTAGGGAGTCAACTATTTGACTCTCAGCCGAAAGGTTTGTGAGTTTGAACCCCAATGGCTGCAGTCTACCTGCAGGCTTGGATAAAACCGTCTGCTAAATGACAAAATAGTAGCAGTAGCAATCCATCTCTGATCCCTCTTACATTTAGCCCCACTCTTATCATTTAATATAATCTATAAAGATTGAACTGTTCATGGGCAGTACAACATCAACCAGTTATTTAGTTGATTTTAATCCGGTCTCCTCTCACCCGGTCCTTGTCAGCAGAGGCCCGGGTGGCCGACTGCAACATTTTCAGCAGCAGCATGTCGGACAGTTCCTCCTGGAAGTCAACAGCAACACTCTCCCTGAACCGGAGAAGGAGGCCGAGTGAGCCATTTGATTCAGGACATATTAGCCTACTGATCAAAATCTCTAATACATCTAATAAAACAGTTGCTTATTAGAGTTGTTCCAATAGAGACTATTTACAATATGCGTCTTTTCTTGACAATAAGTGTGCAGAACCTGAATGTTTTCCTACAGATTGGCAATATGGCAATAGTGTGAATCCAATCAGTAACCCTGGCAGTGTTAATATCAGTTGTGCTAGAGAGTACCAGTGTGTAGAAACTGTCCTTACAAGTTGACAATAAACTCAGAAGCTGATCTCTTACCATCTCTAAACTAAATGTGTACCATTTTACGCTCAGCGCGTAGAAACTGTTCATTCTTACATGTTGACAATAAGCGTGTCTGTGAGGTTGCCCAGTGACCAGGCAGCTTTGGCTCGGACATGTGGTGATTTATCCTCCAGCGCCATTAGAATAGTGTTAGCTGTGTCGGCCACAAACATCACATCCTGCATACAGAGACAGACAGAGAGAGAGAGAGAGAGAATTGAAACAGGTACAACGTATTTGTTCAATGGCCCATTGAACAAATATCAGGCAGGATTTGGTCAGCATTGAAAACCAAGGTCGCTTGACAGTAAAACTGTGATGTGATATAATCACATTGGATCATCTCTTCGATCATCACCCAACGAGGTTGGATGGTGTTCTAGAACCCCGGAAGCTGGGATCTTGAATCTAGCATCTTTCATTGCGTCAGGATTTAACATTATGTGGCACTATATATATATATATTATTATTGATTTGACAAACATCTTAATGGACTGCAAAGGTACACATCAGGACTGGATAAAGGTACAAGTGTGTGAGTGAGCACTATGGCTGTATACGTTTTTCGGTTTGAAACCGAAAAATCGGGAAAAAAATTATCTTGTGATCCTCATATCTCAGACCAAAGCAATGTCTAGGCAGCGTTTTAGGTGACAAAAAGACTGCCTATTCGAATTGAGCTTTTCCATCCAAAATGAAGAAAGAGCAGAGCACGGGCCAGACCAAGCCTGGTCCTGGTCGGGTACCTCTCGGAGGCAGGGGAACAGGATGTAGACCCCCAGAGCCCTCACAGCCGCAGCCTTCACCAGAGAGTTCTCACTGTAGGTCAGCCCCAGCAGCACCGTGATGCACATCATCTGGATCTTATCCTGCACACACATAATACACATTATATGGATCTCATCACACACACACACACAAAATTATAATACAACCCAATACTAATAGAAATACAACAACACTAATAACTCTTACGTCCAGCTGTGCGAAGGCCTGTGGGAGGATGGCGGACAGGGCGTCACACGCGCTGGTCTGCAGGGTGGGGTGATGCTCACTCTGCAGGGCCCCGTTCAGAGGCCCACGCAAGACCTCAGACCAAAAGTCCACCACCTACACACACACACACACACACACACACACACACACACACACACACACACACACACACACACACACACACACACACACACACACACACACACACACACACACACACACACACACAATAATATTAGTATTTCAGTAGTAATTTCGTAGTAAAACTAATGACCTGTGCCAATACTGTATGTCGATTATTTTAAACACCTGTACTAATATTGCACGTAGAAAAAGAAGTATTTGAGCAGGAAGAGTATGATGACATGTAATAATACTGTATGTAGAGTATACTACTGAGTAATAGTAGCGTTGAGCATTGTAATGACCTGTACTAATACAGCATGTAGAGTATACTAATGAATGAGTATTGCAGTGACCTGTCTCATGGGCAGCCGGGCCGACTGCGGGATGCTGCTCTCTGGTCTGTTCTGCTGGATGATCCCCGTGCCCAGCTCATCCAGCAGCTGCAGACACATGATCAGTTCCACACGCATTACATACATGTACATCCACAGCAATTATCCACAGGTGACATACATGCACCGTTTAGCAGGTAACATGCATAGCTACATACGAAGTATGGTAATGCACTATGCTAGGTAGATAATGTGCTAAGCTCGGTAAGTGCTAACCTAGGTAATGTGCTGTGCTAGGCAAGCGGTGAGCTCGGTAATACCTTGGTACCATGGAGCTGGATGGAGGGGTCTGACTCCTGGAGACAATGGCCACTCAGCTGGCCCAGCTCACTCACACACACCTGGGCCAGAGAGAAGTAGCCACGCACCAAGTGGGCAAGAACCTGTAACACACACACACACACACACACACAAAATAACTGTTAAACACACACACACAATATTTTTTTGCACACAAACACACACTAACACGCCTGACCTGTAGCGCCTCCAGGCGGATGGGGGAGGGCTCAGAGGGCACGGCCCTTCCCGTCCCGACCGCCCCGCCGTCCGCCTGCTCCTCGCGGGACTCCGTCACCAGCTGGATGCACAGCTGCAGCAGCCAGGGGGCGCCAGACTCCGCCCCTTCCTCCTCGGCCGGGGTACGGGGGACGCGGGGCGAGCGTCCGCGGGAGCCGGGCGTCCGAGACGGCGAGGGGAGGCCCTCCCTGTGTCTCCAGCCGAGGGCCGAGTCCTGCGGTGTGCCCACACCGCCGCCACCACCGCTGCCCTCTGGCTGCCGGAGGAGGAGCTGCACCTCGGGGAGGGGGGCCTGCGCGGTTACCATGGCGCCGTAGAGCGTCAGCACCGAGACACGGACGTTCACGTCTGTCCAACGCAGAGAGAGAGAGAGAACAACACCCCAGAGGTTAAAGGTGAAGACTTCCGCCAGGGGAGCCAGTGTGACATCATCATGGCGGCGTAGCGGGAAAGACGGACCTCGGTGGCGGACGAAGGGCCGCAGGTGTCTCCAGAGTGGACTGAGCAGGCCGGGTCGCAGCCGCTGGTACGGGGCATTGGACACCAGGTAGGCTAGACACTAGCACAGAGAGGCAGGCAAGCGCACACACAAAACAGATGCAGTTATAACAGTTATAACTAGCCTCATAATCAGCCTCATAATGATCCTTCATGAGGACCTGACTAAAGACAGACCTCTTGAACTTAGTCCAAAGCCCGCTTAAGCTCTGCTTAGCCTAAGTGTGTGTGTGTGTGTGTGTGTGTGTTACCTTGATGACCTGTGTGAGTGTGTGTGCGGAGGTCTCGGCCAGCAGGGCCAGGGTGAGGCAGCGGTGCAGCTCCCTGATGGTGGCGGCCAGCGACAGAGAGAAAGGCGTGAAGGAGGTCCGGGGCGAGACCGTGTCCTCGGCCACGCCCAGGAACTGCCGGGAGCCGTCCAACATGGCCGACAACACCTGGAGTGCACAGGCGCGCATCTGAAGGCAGAGACAGCCAAAGCACTATATTACGCACGTTGCATCATGACTACTTCGACTACATACTACAACAAAACAAGCAATGGCTCAGTAAATGGGGCAGGTTGCTGGTTTGATGCCTCCTTAAAGCAAGACAACTTCTCCAGATTGCATGTTTGATAAAGTGTGAATATCAACGATGATGTCATTATAATAATACCAGTAGTACCAATAATCTCAATGAGAGATAACTACTGTTCCTTCTCATAGTATTCTCAACATAAAAGGATTTTCTTTTTACATTGTATGCCGAGTGAGTGAGTGACCTTATAGGTGGGTGGGTGGGTGAGTGAGTGAGTGAGTGAGTGAGTGAGTGAGAGAGAGAGACCTTGGGTGAGGGGTCCTTCAGTACGATGCTCAGCAGTGTGAGAGGAGGAGGCCCTGCCATTGGAGCGTCGGGGATGAAGGAGGACCAATAACCGTACAGCGTCCGCTTCTCCACTCCCCTCACCACCGCTAGTAAACAGTGGAGGGCGCTCTGCCGCACGCGCCCCTGGTACAGCCTGCAGGACGAAACAGGGCAAACATAAAGCACATGTAGACATTACAACATGCAAGGCTGCCGTTCCTCAAATATAGTAAATTCAAATTGCGCTCCAAGATTTTGATTTCAGATCATGATTTAAAAAAAGATGATCCATAAATCATGGTAAGTATTAAGTATGGTCATATGACGTTCATACACAACATTAAAAACATCGTATGAACTTGAGCACCTGAGTTTGCTCTGTGCACTGCCTTCTAGATCTGAAAACTCAGAGTCTGAGCTGCTCCTCTTCCAGGCAGAATAGAGAGATGGAGTGGAGGGTTTGGTCGAGGAGTCTCCCCCTCCTCCTCCTCTGGGATGGGAAGAGACCACCCCTCGCTCCTCTTCCTCCCCGTCGTCCACTCGGTTCACCTCGGCCTTCTTGCCCTTCCCCCTGGTCTTCTTCTTTTTATTCTGGGAGGATCCATAAGACACATCCAGTCCTTTGTCAGTAACCAGCAGTTGTCTGGTAGTAACTATTAGTCGTCTAGCCAGACACTGGTAGTCGACTACTCAGGAACTAGTAGGCATCTAGAGAGCAACTAGAAGTTGTCTGGTAGTAGCTAGTCTAGTCTAGTAAGGGTCTTACAGTTGAGACTTTGCCCGGCGTGGCAGCTTCCTTTGGTGGTTCAGGAGGTTTGGGTGTGGACAGACCTTCGTGCTGAGGGAGAGGAGCAGGGTACAGCATAGACGGCCAGTCCACACTCACCCCCGGAGTTCCCTGGAACATCAGCCTCTGGAAACACAGCCAATGAGAAAACACACCGCATAACCAATCACAAAACACACAGCATAACCAATCAGAAGACACACACCATAACAAATCAGAAAACACATACCGCAGCCAATCAGCAGCCACGATGCGGCGGAAGGCATACCTTTAGTGTGGCTAGCAGAGAGCCGACCTCCTCCCCTCCTCCAAACCTCCACTTGCCCCCGGACAGACAACACTGCATCCCCTTCAGCGCTCCCTGGATCACCTGGACAGAACCCACACATCGCCGATACGTCTCATAAACAAGGACTCTTCTGGAAACGTGACAGGGAGAAGGTAAAAATCCCTACCGCATTGTGCATGAGCTCGTCACAGTCGGCGGGTATAGGCGCCTGCAGGGTTTTCAGAAAGACGCTGTAACATTGGTTCCTGTATTTGTCCTCCAAAGATGGCTGACCCGGCATCCTACACAAACAAATACACACACGTGGATAAACACCCCCATGACAAGAACATGGTAGGCAAACCATTTGGTCTAGTGGATAGACAGGCGACAGGCACCACACACACAGAGAGAGAGAGAGAGAGACAGAGAGAGAGAGAGAGAGAGAGAGAGAGAGAGAGAGAGAGAGAGAGAGACGTGCAGACCCACCCGAGACAGAGGTTGGCCATGCAGGAGAGGGCAACCCGGCGTAACTCCATATCAGGCTGAGAGGGGGCGCTGAAGAGGAGCAGCACTCCCTCCTCACCCAGGAGCCCATGGATGTGCTGTGAAGGAGAGATTCAAACTGTACAGACCGACCCATATATAGACCCTACCACAAAATCTGAACATTTTTGGCTACATGTGACACATCTGTTTCTTTTTCTGAGCAGTGTGAACACCACACATCGCATTGACTCTGATCTTTTCAAATCTGACTCGCATCTGATCTCGAGCGCGCTGCCATCTGAACAGTCAGCAGGGCTAAAGATTAGATTGGTCGCAAAAAAATATATACATGTTTTGCGCATGAAGGCCTGTTATGTGAACTGTGCATATCCTGTGTCATATGCAGTTTCACACTGTCTCAATTGTACTTAAAGGTGTTGTATTGGACGGCCTACCTTGTGGGATTGAGGTCCATTGCCGTACAGAACGGTGGAGAGAGCCAGCAGCACTTCTGTGTGCGTCCACTTACTGCAAACGCTCAACGCACGGACAGTGTAGCTCACCAGAGCATGCAAGGTGGGCTCATCCACGATGACCTGTACAGAAGGTTTAACAGGCACATGGATGAGATCACTCATAATACCCTCCTCCACATCGTACGAGAGACCGACTGTGTGGTCTATTTACCTTAAGCTGATTGAGGAGATGGTGTACGAGCTGGCAGAATTTGATAACGAGATGTTCGTTAGTCTGTGGTACCAGCGTGCTTGCGTGTCGAAGCAGGATGCACACGTCCTATTGAGGAAGGATGAAGGCATTCACGTCATGTCACTCATGTCAACAACACGTCATGTCACTCACGTCAACAGTGGCTCTGATTGAAAGATCCAACCCTGGGTTAAGATGTTGTACAGCATGTGCCTGCTTAATAAGCAGGGTCGGCCATTGCCGTGATACTACATCATATTTTGAATGCATAGTTTAAGGTGGGTAAACAGGGTACGGCTCAATGTTTACTCTCAGGGGAGTAAGGGGGTGGAGGGTGGGCGACAGTCAATACGTTTGAGATCGATACATATCGCATTGTAGGCATGTCGCTGGACACCTAAAACACAAAGCACACACAAGCAGGGGTGGTGTTAGCTACCTCCGGGCGAACAGTGATGTCTGGGTGGAAAGCCTGATAGTAGTTCTCAGAAATAAACTGGTCGAACAGCAAGTTGAGCTCTTGTTTCAGATGAACGTTGTCCCCCCGCAGCGCCCGGAGTTTGGAAGAGCACCGGGCGAAGTGCACGCCGGGGTCCATGGAGTCGCCGGCGTGGGGGGTGAACGGTGCGGCATCGGCGGACAGAGTTGTAGCAGGAAAGTTAACAGAGTCTTCTTCTTCTGCCGGCAAAATAAAGCGCGCTGCCATTTTTTTTTTACCAGGAAGGAAGTAGAAACGTTCCACTTCCGGGCGCGTTTCATACAGGAATACAGTGCTGCCCCCTACCGGCCACGGAGGGTATTTGTATTAGTCGAAACTACCCTATTCTGGTGATATTAGTGTATTACTTAAGTTAAATACTTCAGAATACTTATTTAGAATTATTTAAAATTTCAAATAAAAATAAACATGCTGTTTGAGATTAAGCCTAGAGCTTTAAAGATACAGAAACTGAACATGAAGCTATTTAAATTGTGTGGCTATGCCGATGTGGATAGGTCCACCAGTAGTGGCACCAGGTGCTTGGCTGGTAGATTTTTCAACTGGCAGGTAAAAAGACTAAATTCTAGAAATACATTTTGGACCCGGTTTGGAAGATAAACAAGATAGCTTTCATTGCTTGGCATACATTATTTATTAAGTATCAGCAACAGTCAAAGCATTTTTTTTTTTACACCAACTTTGTAAACAGAAAACAGGGCATTAAAAAAAAAAAAAAAGGATCATGTTGCTAGATACCTTATAGCCAACTTAATGAAAAAACAAGTTATCATACAACGTATCTATATGAAATCATGTACAAGGCCCATGCATCGCACAGCCAAATAATTGTGTTTAGAAAGTATGAGTCAAATCCTCAAGAACATGTTGGGATACTGACTGTGTAATATTAGGTTGGTATGTTGAGGGCGTTTCCCTACAGTGGCAAGAGCCATCTCTGTCCATCCAAACAAGCACACAACTCCTTCCTCCAGGTGTATCATGGGAAACAATTTACATATTTAATAATTTGGAACACAGGAGTGGAGGTAGGTAGAAACATGGCCAATCGAATGGCAGCAGGCAGAGTTATTAAGGACTTAAAAGTAACGTGAAGAAGGCAGGTCTGCGTTTTCAGCCGGACTTGAAGAGAAGAATGGCCACCTGGCCCAGGTAGAAGTAGATGAAATGCTTGGTTTCATGCGTCACGTAGCTCCCAAAGTTTCTACCCACGATACAATGCCACGTAGGGTTGTACTTCTTGTCAAACTCCTGTTGAGGAAACGACACCATTGATCGGCGGCACCGAGTGACTTCATTTTACACTTTAAAAAAGGAACATTACGAAATAGGTGGTGCATGAGATAGCGGCAGTCTACGCACCTTTTTAATGTAGGCAGCGATGTCCTTCTCAATGTTGTACTTCTCCATGGCCTGCGTGGCACAGTCCACTGCATCCTGCTGCATGTCTTCAGACATGTCCGCATTCTTTATCACTGCCTTCCTGTCAGTCATGGTGGCTTCACAGAGACAGAACAGTAAAAACTGGTCAACAGGATGTGAGGTGATGACCCCACCATTAGAAAACTATGCTGACTCCCCCCTTACTTGTGTCACTGAATCAATGGTGTTGATTACCTGTGGATTGCTACACTCAAGCCAATTGGAAGAATCCGTTTGAACTTAACTTCAGTGTATATTCATTGGAGACACCCACACCCTTCTGGATGTCTCCAATTTCAGTATTTCATAGGAAAATAGGAAAACTCCCAAACTATGGTGCAACGGTGTACGTGGGTTTTCGTAAGCGTTGCTTCAAATGCGGCTATTGATCAGGGTTGTTGTGATGCTGACTTGTAGGTTAGTGTTTGGTCGGACAGAGACTGCGCAGTGTCCAGTTCTCGGTCGACCAGAGACTGCACATGTAATAAAGACAACCCACCTAAAAGACTATTGAGGTATTGTGGCTTACATACCAGTCTGTTCAACTAATTTACACAAGGTTTCACATTATTTTGCCAAACCAGAATTCAACATTGGCCTTCGAGGGAAGACTCGACGATGCATGTGATAGATGCATGTCAACATAAGAACATACATGGGTCACAACGTGAGCATCAGACCTGCCAAAGTGTGTGGGAGGCGTGCTGCTGGCAGTGCATACACACAGGCTTTAAAATATGATCAACTTCGGGCTTAAAAAAAAACAAAAAACCGCCGTTTGCGTGGAATTTCTAATGTGCACAAAATCGACACAAACAACGCACAAAACCCACATTTGCACATGACAGGCCAGTGGCTGAACGCCACCCAGCCTACTGGAGATGCTGCTAGGCTATGCACACACATGAGGCCATGTCCATGCTACCCGAGGACCACCTGCCCACGCACAACACCACTTCTGCACATGATCTCACCACACACAGTTGAAACATGCTGTTAGATAAGCACGCATCGTCATGCCAAGTCCTTAACGCTCCCCTGGGCATGTGCAACTTTAACCACGACCACGCAGTCCGATGACACCCTGTGGGTGAAGTCTCTCTACGCAATGCAACGACTCGATGAACCACTCTCTTCCACCGCATTCAAGGACACGTTGTTGTGGCTGCTTTGCTCTAAGTCGAGTATACAATACAAAAAGATCACACTGAAATTGAAGCTTACCTATTTTTTGTTTTTACTGAAGTTTGGTGTAAAACGTCTTGTCTAGAATTGCACAGTCTTGCTTGTCGCTCATTTATGCTGTTAAAATGCTACGCTTTGTATGCGCCCCGCCTTCCGCGTTGCATCGGCCTTCCTATTGGCCGAGAGGAAAACTCGACCGGAGCTTCCGCGATTTTCACTAGCGGGCCACTGCCCGCATCTTACACGCGCCCACAATGCACCGCGCGCTCTCCCTCGGGATCGTGATAAGATTCGATCCAGTTCACGATCAATAATATGATATTGATCACGTCTCTTGAGACGCTAGAATGGTAGTGTGAGCGCCAAATTATTATCCGTTAGCATAATTCTACACTGTTTACGGGTTTTCTGATTGAACGCAGGGTGATAGGTACGCTTTATTAATGTAAGCCTTATTGTGACGTATTCGATGTAATGTTGCCCTTTGTTTAGCGCACTTACGGTAACCGTTTTGAACATTCCAAACAGTGACTTTCTTCCTGTCCATCAAACTCTAGTGAACCAGGGAGTGTGTGCAGTCTGCAGTCACACCAACCACCGATGTCTTCACACCAATTGAATCACATAGTGACTGTATTTGAATGCAGGAAGGGCGGTGGTTTTCATATGTGGATTTAATCTCAAATGTGACATTTGTTTAGACTTGACAAGATGGCCAGTAAGAGTCTTGAAAGTGGAGCTACTACTATGCGTTTTGTCCACTTTGATCAATTATGGAAAACAAAGCACCAGGAATGCAAACACAATTTCTGTAACTTTTATTTTTGAGATTAAGATTATACTTTTGAATGATCAGAACATAACTTCTCCACAGCACAAAACCTGCTTGGGAAAGAATAAACAAAAACATATGGCAAACCACATCAATGACACACCCCCCTCCCTCTGATAACCCACTCTGTTTACCGCTCTCCTTATGTGCGTGGATCCAGCCTGCTTCCTGGTTATGATCCTTGCTCCACATTCTCTCCCTCTTTCATTTTAAAAACGGATCAGGAAAAAAAATGCCTCATCTGGAAGACTTCTGTGATTGGGTCTCTGATGTCCCAGACACACGCAAAAACAAGAATTTTTTGGGGTAATTTTTCAAAGGCCAATTAGAGAAAAGATTGTTTGCTATTATAACTCCGGTTGGCTTGGGCCAGGGGTCGGGATCTTCTCCCAGTAAAATGCTCCATGTATCCATCCTGAAGCCTAATCCTAATCTGATCCTGAATCCTGATCCGGCTCCAGAGTGGGAAGCACTGAGCCCCGTCCGAACCTTAATACCAGCAGAACCAAAGAGAAGGAGGCCAGTTAGAGTCACACCATACTAAAGACATTCAAAAGGAAATTTTCTCATTTAACCAAATTGGGGGAGGGAAAAAAAAACTAAGAATGATATATTATGAATATATCTACTAACAATTCCAAGCAGACTTAAACACTACTTAAACATTAGCAAAAGAAGCAAGAAAACCACAGACCTAATGGTCTCCAGACAACGCTATTTAGAACTAACAAGAGTTTGATTACACCACCATGGCAAAACAGAGCAATGCATTCTGGGTGTTTTGGATGCAGGTGTGCAGAAGCATTGGGCACTGGACTAGTCTCGTATCCTGGTGGGCACAGTTCATATATATTCAACAATTAAATGCATGATGATGCATATGATGCATGCAGAAGTAACTACAGCAACCACAACATAACGCTTTTGTAGACTTTGTGGGTCAAAAATAAAAAAGTAAATGAAAAGGTAAGCTCTATTAAGTATCTTCATCTAGCATTCAGAGGCCACAGGTGTCATACCATTGGTTCGTTTTTTGATTCCTCCTCCTCCTGTTAATCCTAATTCCTGTGCCCCATGCTATCCTGCTCCTCTGAACTCTACAGAGAGATACACATGACAGGATCAAAGTACAGCAGTACACAAACACTAAAATGCATGGCCAAGAGAAATAAAACAGGTATAAACCAAGTGTAAACCAAGTAGAAGCCGCCCTCTTCAAAATGACATTTTGAAGAACTAACACATCCGGTGAAGACCAAAAGACCAGCAGGGTAACATTACAATCAGCTGGTGGATTTGGTACTGAAACGGCCAGTGAGAAAGGGGAGAGACGAGTTAGAATACTAGGGCTATGCATACTGGTGAGTTAGTCAGAGGAGGGGGAGGTGGGTGGTGGGTGGGTAAAAAGAGAGATGAGGAGGAAGACAAGGCCACACAAACACTTAACATCTCCACCAGACGCCAAACCAATCATATAAAATCAAATTCAATCCAATCAAACTAATCAAATGAAAAGCACAATAAAGAAGTAGGGGTAAACAGAAAGAAACAACCAGAGTAGAAGAGGAAGATTCAACAGCAGATGGTCCATGAGGTGGGTGGTCATTGTCGTGATGTCGCCGTGTCTCGCCGCCGGTCTAGGAGCGAGAGCGAGAGCGGCGAGGAGAGTAGCGCGGAGATTCCCGTCCGCGGCGTGGAGAGTAGCGACGTGATCCGCTGTTGCTCCGACTGCGGCTGTGGCTGCGAGAGCGCGAGCCGCCATAGCTGGGGCTCCGAGGGCCGTCCACCTTCACGCGGATGTAGGCCGTCTCTCCCTACAGTCCCGACCGCACGAACACATTACAGGATATAACGACACACTGAACATACATGCTTCTTATGCGTTATATTTATGACATTTAACGATAAACCTCTAGAAGTTTACCTCCTAACTGTGTGTTTTTTTGGGGCTTTTTGACAACCTGGCAGTTAAAGCCTCCATTATCTAAAACTACAACAGTTTTACCTTAAGGGACATGTTCCAATCTCTTAAGGACTTTCCGTCTCATCTCCAAAACACAGCCTAGTTCCAGATCTATCGCTTGTTGAGTTAAACGTTAGGCCACGGCCCCAACCTACCTCGTGGGAGCGAAACTTCGTGTTATCGAGCTTGCGGACGGCATAGCTCATGTCTTCCTTCCGTACAAACTCCACCACGCCGGTACCATCGCGCAACACATCAGCATAACATACATCACCTGCCTCCCTCATGTGGTCTTTCAGGTCCTGCCAGCTTCCACTGGGGGGTAGACCTGGAAAGAAGAAGACCAAACCGGCTCGGAAAACATCGTTCTGAAGGGGACAGAAAGGATCCCCACGGAGGAACACCCCCGGATCAGAAACAACTCACCTGACACAATCACCCTGTACTCTGAGCGTCGTGAGGGGGGGCCATATCGTCCCCTCGCTGTTCCCAGTGACCCCCCTCCACCTACTCCTCCTCCACCTCCTCCTCCTCCACCTCCTCCTCTTCTTCCTCCCCCCCCCCCTCCCCCCCCTCCTCCTCCCCCTCCTCCCCCTCCCCCCCCCCCCCCCCCCCCCCCCCCCCCCCCCCCCCCCCCCCCGCTCCTCCCCCCCCCCCTCCCCCCCCCCCCCCCCCTCCTCCTCCTCCTCCTCCTCACATCCCCACGAGGAAAAGGATGTCCTGCGGGGAACTAATGCGTGT
>OOFB01016728.1:0-10823 GCA_900323305.1 Trachyrincus murrayi | reverse complement strand
CCCGGATCAGAAACAACTCACCTGACACAATCACCCTGTACTCTGAGCGTCGTGAGGGGGGGCCATATCGTCCCCTCGCTGTTCCCAGTGACCCCCCTCCACCTACTCCTCCTCCACCTCCTCCTCCTCCTCCACCTCCTCCTCCTCCTCTGTTGCCCCCTCGGCTGCTCCTGGGGAACTCGACGCGCAGGCGGTATCCATCATAGTCGTACCCATCACGTCCATGGACCGCGTCCTCTGCATCCCTGTGGGAGGAGCCGGATGAGGAGCAACAGGAAACACTGGGTTCAGGCGTCTCTGTTGTACTGTACGATTTTATTATTTAAAAAAAAAATGTTTTATTAACAAAACCTACATCACATATGTGTATAAATATATATATATATTTATAACGAACATGCATCATTATAATAGTGCTCCAAACAGTCCCGTAGCGCACGCATTCAGTGGCGGTCGTTCTCACCTGGAGTCCTCGAATTCCACGAAGGCGAACGGGGGTCCTCCTCGGCGGTTCTTCAGGTCGATGTCGCGGATGCTGCCGTACTTGTAGAACACGTCCTCCACGTCCTTGGTGCGGATGTCGGGCGGCAGGTTCCCCACGTAGATCCGACAGTCGTTGTTCCCCGCGGGTCCGCGGATCACTTCAGACATGCCGCCGCTGGTTCCGATGCCGCCGCCGCCGCCGCGCTTAAGTTCGCTTAAAATAAGAATAAAAAGGTTTAACTTACGGTCGGCTGGAGAAATGGTACCGGCGAACTCTGACTTTGTCTGCCGTCGACGTGTATCTACATTTAAAAGACGCGCGCGTCGGTTGCTGCAGTTGCTTATTTCGCGGGCTGCTTGAGATAGCTTTAAGGATAGCCACCTTCGAAGCTAGCGTCGCGAGTTCCCTAGCTTTAAGCTTCGGCCAATCGGGTGGAGGCTTGAGCTACTACGTCACCGGTCTCATAGCAGTCTTCCCGCCTGCCGATTTAGAAATGCTTTTTTTTTTTTAAACACTCCGTGTTATATGATATAGTGGGGACTTCAGCACCGGGAATGAGTAGTAACTACATTTTAATAAATATACTTCATAATAGTGTTTGTTATTTTGGTCCAAGTGCAACTGCTTCAAATTAGTAGTTGTTTAAGTCTGCTTTAGGTTTCATTATTAGTCTGCTTTAGGTTTCATTATTAGTCTCATAGTAAACCTGCGCCTTTGCGACGCCTGCTGGATAAAGGTGGAACTGCGGCCTCTCAGCTGCAGCGGGTGTCATATTTATCATGTTTATGAAGTCGCCAAATTGCTTGTAAGCTTGTTTTCCGATACGATTTCGGAAATGTAAAGAACACACACGTGTAAACAAGGCATACGTTAAAAATAGTTACTAGGGGGTCAAAGTGACCCCCTCACGGCGGTTCTAAGGTCTTGGTTTCTGATAAAAGATTTTATGCATTTAGCAAATTCATGTTCTCTGAGATGCATTTCAGCACAAAGATGGTGTTGTACATTTGTTTGCTCAATTTAGAAAGATGCATTTTAATAACGCAGTGCCAGAATTTCGGGTATAAAGCTGAGCTTCCGATGCATTTAAATCCGTATGTATGCAAGTTTAGTATTAAAACATTAAAGACAGCAGCTAAAAATGCATGACTAAAGTAACAGTTGAATCTTTTATTATTAACTGAGAATCAATTGAAAATTCAAATATATAAAAAATGCATTGAAGCTTAAAGTCAGTGTCAGACATCCATGCACTCATCCTTGAAAACAATAAAATAAATAAAAAATAAGCGCTCCCTTAACACCAGAAACAATATCATACAATCCCATACAATCCATGCTGTAAGTGGCTTAACAGTTTAGTCCTCTTGCATTCCCAGGATTCGTCCCGTTAAAAAAAAGTTTTAGACTGTAGTCATACGTCCTTCACACAGCTCCAGTGAGGTCAGGCCTCTCTTAGTCCTTCTTGCTCTGCTTCAACTTGCGTCTCTGTCTGGCCTCGGATGCAATCTTGATCAATGACAACAGAATAGGAACACACATGGGCAGGAAGAGGGGGATGTAGATGGCAAACTTCTGGTCGTCCGGAAAGTAAAGGAGGTGAAGGAGGGAGGGGTCGAAGAACGCTCTCTCCGAGGCCAAGATGGCTTCTTTACTGTATTGCAGGGCGAAGGCGAGGTTGCCGGCCTCCAGCTCCGCTACGGCCAGCTGCAGAGAGGTGACGGTGCTGGACACCTGAAACACAAACAATATAAATAACACATATAGAACATAATAATATAACATAATAATATAATTAACTATCGACTCTTATCAGCAGAGCATTCAAATCATCTACTTTATTTTTGCATTTTTGCATGTTCAATCTAATCTCGCATGTTCCGATTCATCCAACATGACCAACATGTCATATTTTTATGACGTCTTGTGAATTTATATATAGATGGATGCACAAGCATATGTGCAAGAGTCACTTATATTCAGCTCAAAATTTGCGAGTCACATGTTATTAGTAATAAATATTATATAATGGCTCTACTCATCCAGCAAATGACAACACAAGAAACAAAGCTTTTATTAAACCACCTGCGAGGCGATGTTGTCGTTAATAACGATGTTGCCTATCTGGTCGAGGAGCTGGGCCAGTGATGTGATGGTCGTGGTTGCCGTGGCAACGTTCTCCACCGTCCTGCTCCACATGAGCCGATCTAGCTCCCAGTCGGCCAATCCTGCGCTGCCACACGGCTCCACCAGGAAGCCGGGGGGGGCGGAAGACGACTGCACTCCTAACATCAGTCTAATACAAATACAGGTGAACACGAGGGTTAGAATACACGTGTAGGGGTGCGGCTGGGATAAAATGGAGGACTAAGAGAGTGCTATGCATCCATCATATGAATTTTCCGTACCGTAGTTGTGCAAGGAAGACCCCCATGACTTTTGCCATGTTAATGTTGATGTTCACTGGCAATGGAGTCTCCTGTCCATACAAGTCATTTACATTGTATACCTGTAAGACAAGAGGTCAGAGGTCAGCACATACAACAAAGAGTTGACGCTTTCATCCTTGGAATAGTTTTCATTTCCAATGCTTGTCTTTGAATTCCTGAATGTTCCCACAATGTCCCCGTGATTCATTATTATTAAGGGGACATTTTGGAACCACCATAATTAACAAATGAGCACCCGGTCTTAACATGAAGAGAACAATTGACTCGTAGGTTTCTGGAGTAGAATATCGTGTAAACCTTAGGATATGATGCTTGTCGTGCATGTGAGAAGTCATTACCATAATTCCTCCCCAGCGAGGCGAGTGGAAAGCGTTGGAGGCCACCGGGTGTTTCTTGTGGTCGTGGATGAAGAGCGGAGAGTGGTGGGCGTCAGGAACATAGAGCAGGAAGTTCAGCACCGGGTTGGAAGACGCAGCATTAGAGCCTGGAGGAAAACACAGAAAACAATGACTCAGGATTCGAGACCTCTCAAGGCCCTTGGGAGATCCGATGTGCTTGTGTCCATGACAGAGAATGAGTCTTACCCAGCCTGGCCTCCACAGGGTTTATGACATGGGCAAGGCTGTCCGCATTCAGCGTGTAGGACTCCAGGCTGCTGTCAAACCGAGGGTTGACCCCCAGCATGGCGTAGTACAAAATCTAGAATAATAATAATAATAATACCTCGGATTTATATAGCGCTTTACCAGGTGCTCAAAGACGCTTTACAAGTGAAATAAGAACAAAACAAAACAAAGCAAAAACAGAACAAACTATGGGAAAGCAAGGGTGAAAAGGTGGGTTTTGAGGGCTGTTTTAAAAGATGACAGGGTGTTAGCGGAGCGAATGTGGCTGGGGAGGGCATTCCAGAGGGAGGGGGCAGCTGCGGCAAAGGCCCTGTCGCCCCAGGTCCGGAGCTTGGTCCTGGTGGGCCACTCTTTGTTCTTAGAAGAACAAAGAGTGGAGGAGAAGTCATACCTGATCGTCTTTTCAATGATCAGGAGGACTGATAACACACACACACACACACACACACACACACACACACACACACACACACACACACACACACACACACACACACACACACACACACACACACACACACACACACACACACACACACACACACACACACACACACACTCTCTCTCTCTACCTGTGACTCAATGCTGAAGTTAGCCAGAGGGGCCAGCTTAGTGAGCAGAGGCTGGATGTAGCTGTGTACAGCACCCTCGATGTCCCAGTGTAGGCGATGGGACTTTGGGTCTGGATTCAGCAGGCTGAACGTTATCTCATAACCTCAAGTGTTTCACGAAGAGAAGAGAAAAATATAATTGATTTTTTATTTTTTACTCCAGCAATGATCAATGTTGACAACAATTATTCTGTATATTAAATGGACAGCTCTTTACTATTTAGTCATAGCAAACACTTTAATCCAATGTATCCTGATCCAAGGTATCTCGCTCAATGATGCCTACAAACAGACAGGGAGTGCAGGGAACACCTGGGCCACCTACTACACTATCCTGCCCACCGATACAATACCCATGGTATCATAGGGGCATATCATATCTTACCAGGGCTGGATTTGAAGGACCTCATGCTGTCAGCCATGCTCTCCTTGCTCCCGGGGGTGAGGCGGAGTCTGTCACTCAGGGCGGCCGTGATGTCAGAATGACTGAAGGACATCACCTGCACCACCTCTGTGATGCGTGGCTCCAGGTGTGCGAGCAGCTGCTTGTGGCTCTTGCCTACTCTCATCTGAGCGCCCATACGCAGCACGGCTGTCCGTCGCCGGCCGATATACACACTCACGTCCTGGGGGGGGTGGGGGAATGAGCGGAGCCAAATCGATAAGTTAAATGTATTATTTATTATTAATTCCAATGATTATTAGGTTATTCACATTTCAGTTGAAAAATCAGGTAATGAAGTAGCAGGTGGAAAGAAAGAGCAGAGATTATATTTTTTACCTGAGGCAGAAGAGCGGATGTTTCTGGAATAACGTAAACCACCACCGAACCACAGGGACTCTCACTGAGGGCATGCAGAGATGGATCGGCCTCTACGTGAAGGACGGAGAGGGGATCATCATGACCCGAGTCGTCTCGTTAGAATCTCATGAGGATTTTTTAGTGGCATCCTGCTTGGTACCCTAGCACACTTGGTAAGCATGTATTCTGATCCAATATATGGATGTATTGCATGAGAACATACAAACGTCACACAGATTGTAGTGTGAAGTTCTGATCAAGGGGGAAGAGCAAAGCTTACCTGCAGCAGTGGGTTGCTTCAGGGCATCTTCCTCCATGATGTTAGCTGTACGATACTTTGACTCATAGCGGTACAGCAAGGTTGTGTCGCCTGTAAAGTGATGCAGAATATGAATAAAATGGAGGAGCATGCTAGCTTACTTAAATCGGACAGTAAATCGCAAATGGATGAACGGCATCATCACCATCAACTTTGTGCTCCTCATCGTGCATCCGCGTAAACGGAACCTTCTTCTGCTGCTCCGGTGTGAGCGTCCCACGAGAAAACACGACCTCCACGTCAACAGTCAGCTGCAGCTGTGGAACAATTGCTAGCGAGGTGAGAAAAGCCAATGCATGCAGGCAGTGAACAGTCTGTGTCCTCTATTGATCGGTAACACGGACAAACCTGGAGTTGGGCCAACTCATTGATCTGGTTGACAGGAAGCCAGGCTCTGTATGTTTCTGTGGTGCGCCACCATAGCGGGACCCCTACCATGATCACCACCACTGCTATAGCCAGGGAAGCAAGCTGGCCACGTTTACGCTCTGTTTAGACAGACAGACAGAGAGACAGATAGATAGATAGAGAGACAGATAGATAGATAGATAGAGATATAGTTGGATAGAGAGATAGAACCATAGATAGATACAACCTGATTTAACATCAACCTGATGTATTTTCACCGAAATAAATAGATAGATTATATGTGTTTTTTATTAATTTCATGAATAAAGAGGACAGCAATAGAAATGGCATGCCCTATGAAATGATCTTGTAATATAACCAAAATGGTGCGATATCACCGTTTTAGGAGTATAACAGTGTATGAAGTAGACTAAATAGACGCATGCATTATGTTATATTAAATGTACACACGTCTAAATAGGCTTTGATTAAACCTGCAGCTCAGAGAATGTCAGATCTAAATATGGTTTAGTAAGCAAAATACATGTGACTAACAATTCCCCCGCAAAACAAGTTCCCGAGCAAGTCAAATATCTGCTAACGTACTACAACATCCTAGCAGATATATTAAATATTAGTGTGCAAAACATGAATGAAAGAAAGACGCAAATGTGATTTAACTCACCCACTTCCGTGGTAGCCATTCTGTCAGTGTCGTAAATAGAGGAGTTTGATTTACGTGAAGCTTGGCAAAAGAACATCACGTGGTCTATACGTATAGATCACGTGATGTGATCTAAATGGACGTTGGATCTTGTAAAAAGCTAGAATTCGGCTATATTAAAATGTAAAATTCAATATCAGAATACATTCTGTTCGTAGATGGGTACTCAATTAGGTAATTCGAGAACTAAATGGGATGTCGGGGTTTCACTCATAGACTATGGCATAGACGCATAAATGTTTCCAGTTTGGTAGGTGACTGAAGAACCAAACGCACCCGTGTTTTCCGGAAATATGTAATATTGCTGAGCGAATAGCGCCCCCCAGCGGCCGAGTTGTGGTACTCATCAGCTTATAAAATTAAAATAAAAAATAAAAAATGTACAATTAATGGTTCGAATCGTTCGGTGATAATGAATGCTAACAGAATCAGTATATTAGATGTTAATATGAGTTATGCAATATTTAAACACAATGGCACATTCATGTACGGAGGGCTAAAGTGAAAAAGTGAAAACTATTGCACTATCACACATTTGTAGTTATTTGTAATGTTTTATTATTTTCTCCACTACTTGACACACCAAGTGCTCCAAGAACAATATTAACACAAACAACAGAACATTCCAACACGGCAGTGGTAGTGACTGTTTACCCCCCGACCCCACAAGGTGACAGGTAACAAGGTCAGAGGAAGCCATCTCCTCATCCAGGGCAGGGTCAATAATGGACTAAAACACGAACACCACAAAATATTGACAGCTTCACAACTGAATACATTGATTAATAGATAATGTATATCTCTTGCTACAATGAGAACAGACACACGATACAGTTCCGTATTAAGGATTAGACAAACAGAAACGTTAAGATGAATGATGTAATGACGTAAAGTGGTCTACAGTCTGCTACAGCTGTGTGTGTGTGTGTGTGTGTGTGTGTGTCACTCAAGCAATCTCACTCAAACACTCCTAATACATGAGGTAAATCAGCAAATTCAACTCATTGGCTGTTCTTGTTGGAATCTGGTCCACTCTCTAACTTGACTTCAGTAACCACTCCACTGCAGGACAGATGTGTTAGTGTCACATGTCAGATGAACCACAACTGCGTTCACATACTTCCAGCAAAACACCAAGATGATATACCACCTGCATCGACACAAACATCATCTAGAAAGGTCAAGATACTCATCTGCTCGGTTTCATTTTCTTCACCAAAACAACCTCAACAACCTTCACAATCCCCTTCGTCTTTTCAAATCCCAATAACTGCTCACACACATTAAATGAAATAACCTTTACATTTGCCACCTGGATCTTTACGTGTCTTCAGAGCAACAGAAACACAGCCTCTTCCCCTTATTGGTGTTCGTTTGGTATTTATTAGCATTGTTGTTTCACATTATGTGTTAAACTCACACATCTAATGACTCTAAAGTACAGTAGACAGAGCAGGCTCGTTATAGAGAGAGGGGGAGTGGGGGGGGGGGGGGGGGGGGGGGGGGGGGGGAGGAAAATTAAGGGGGGGGGGGGGGGGGGGGGGGGAGGTGGGGGGGGGGGTGTGGGGGGGGGGTTGGGCCCCGGGGGGGGGGGGGGGGGGGGGGGGGGGGGGGGAGGAGAGGAGAGCAGGTAAGACTATAAGTGTGGCCGCAGTAGCATGTGGAAGTCATGTGGGCTGGTTTAGTAGGCGTGATTGGCCACGTAGAGGGACTGGCCCGCTGCGCTGTCACTTCCGGAGGACTCGTACTTGCCCTGTGCAGCCAGGCTGTTTGCCTGGAGGAGACACGGAGAGAAACATGAACAACACTGAAAGAACTTCACTGGTCTTTTTAAAGACAAGGAAGCAAGTACAATATGATATCATCATTACTACGGGATATTACAAAATGAGTATAGTATATACAATAGTGGGGGTACATGCTGCCTAGTTAACCTTCATAGTGGATGAGATGCCAACTGTGTTGTTATTAATTAATTTACAGACTTGATGATGAAATCACAACAAAATCACCCCTTTAGAGGACGTTAAGGTGATTTTAAATCATATTTCACTCGATCAACTGGGTGAGATTTGATTCGAACCTCGGCACGTTTGATGAACTCCTCGGTGGCTGCCTTCTCGTTGTCCAGCTCCCCTTTCCAGGCGTTGAGGGCGGAGGCCTGCAGGGCGCGGCCGTAGGAGAAGGTCAGGGCCCAGGGCTTGGCCAGGGGGCAGGTATTGATGGCGTTGAGGTTCACGCTGGCCTCCTCCTCTGACTGGCCGCCAGATAAGAAGGTCACGCCTTGGGAAGGAGACATCATGCACCATGAAATATACACACACACACACACATACACACACACAGGCGCATACACACAAAAACATAAAGTTAGAACTGCGGTTTAGAACCTTATTTGGACTTCCTGTTGGACAGAGCACAATGACTCACCGGTGACGGCGGGGGGCACTGTGCGTCTCAGGGCTGTGACGGTAGCCATGGCGATCTCCTCGTTGCTGTACTTGTGGGGGCAGGAGTGTCCGGGGGTGACCATGTTGGGCTTCAGCAGTGTTCCCTCCAGGTACACATGGTGGTCTGACAGGGCTTTGTAGACCGCCGCAAGCACCTAGCGGACCAGAGAGGAGGAGGAGAACATTTTGAAATGTGTAGATGATTCTCAATTAACTCTTGACATGGTATATTGTAGTGGGTACAGATGAATAAATAAAATAAATGATCACTGAATGTAAAATATTGCATATTGTCACACTGTTAATATACAGAGGAATACACCGGAAGGTTTGTGATGAAACTCACCTTCTCACTGACGTACTGGCAGCGTTTGAGGTCATGGTCTCCGTCAGGAAGGATCTCGGGCTCCACAATAGGAACGATCCCGTTCTAGAACCCAGAACCCAGAACCCAGAACCCAGTTCACAGCTCATGACTCTGAGATAACAGGCTAGCAAGATACCAAGCTAACAAGAACCCAAAATACCAAGGTAGCGAAATACCAAGCTAGCTATACGCCGAGGTAACACTATACCAAGGTAGCAAGATACCATGCCAGGAAGATAATATGCTAGTAATACTACACTAGCAAGCTAGCAATATATCAACCTAGCAGGATACTAAATTAACGAGATACCGAGCCACCAACACCCACCTGCTGGCAGATGCTAGCGTAGCGTGCTAGCACATTGGCGTTCTCGATGATGGCCAGCTCAGAGGGAGTGGTGTCGGTGATCTTCAGCACGCACCGCCACTTGGCGAAGTCAGCGCCATCCTTCTTGTACTGGGCACAGCGCTCAGAGAGCCCGTCCAGACCTGGACATCCACCGGAGGGGAGTAATCACGTTAGAAATCACCTTGTGGACATGTGTGTGACTTGGAGCGTGTGTGGCGGTCATCAGGTTACCTTGTGTGGTGGTCTCCCCGTTAGTCCCCGCAAGAGGCACGACACCTTTGTCCACCTGCAGAAAGACAAACACGGGTTACTCCTCAGACAGTGAACAAGAAGTACTATAAATCAACACTGCAGTTTTCGCCTTCATGTGACCTTGCTGTATCCATGTGTTCATCTGTGTGTGTGTGCGTGTGTGTGTGTGTGCGCGTGTGTGTGTGTGCGTGTGCGTGTGTGCGTGTGGTGCGTGTATTTATAACCAAGCTAAAGTAAGCCGAGAAAGGGGGCGAGAGTGAAAGAGCGATACAGACTTTGAGACAGACGCACAGAGCAGGGTCCAGGTGCGTACCTTGATGCCCACGACAAGGCCTCGGTCCTGGATCAGCTTGGAGAAGCAGGTCCCGTCGTCGGTGCTCTGGTACAGGGTCTCGTGGAAGAAGATCACCCCCCCGATGCAGCTGTCGATGCGTTCGTCTGCGGTGAAGAGCAGCTGGCGGTAGCGCCGGCGGTTCTCCTCCGTGTTCTCCACGCCGATGGGGTTGAACCGCTTGGCCATGCTGCCTGTGGACACGGATGAGACCACATGACATGAGACCACATGACATGCGCATGTTTGACACTTTAGTCAACGGCTCTCTCTCTCGAAGATGCATTACTCAGAGTTGCATGCCAGTCTCACCCTCTTATATACACTATATATTATACATAACATAAGATAGAAGGGATATACTCTCACACAATTATATATACAGTTGAATGCAAAGCACGATGCATATCCTTTCTAGGCAATTTAATTTAAAAACTGAATTTTCCTCTGTTTTGTACAGACATAATACATATGTTCACCTTACCATCAATTGTTTTAACTCAGAGTGACACAAGGAATTATGATCATTCAGATGTGTAGCATGTAACAGTAATATGGAAATACAGCACTGCCCGGGCACATCTTGTCTGGAGGGGTCTTACAGAGAGAGAGAGGGGGAGAGAGAGAGAGAGAGAGAGAGAGAACTGCCCAACACATCTTGTCTGGAGGGGTCTTACAGAGAGAGAGAGGGGGAGAGAGAGAGAGAGAGA
>OOFB01016726.1:4141-22553 GCA_900323305.1 Trachyrincus murrayi | reverse complement strand
ATAAAAATTACAAGTGCAAAAGGCATGAAAGTGCAATGAGCAAAACACAAAAATTACAAGTGCAAAAGGCATGAAAGTGCAACGAGCAAAACACAAAGAGCCAGGTACAGTGTCAATACAATACAATACTTAGTGCCTTTGCCTTTGCTCCTTGCCCATGTCATCCTCTTTGTGTCTGTCCACAGATTCTGTGACTCCCCTTGAAAAAGGCCAGAAGGTTGACTGCAACAAACTCCTAATGGCAGGAAACATGTGGCAGGAAACATTTCAAAGTTACATATGTAACTTTGAAAGGGTTCAAGAATCTGAACTGGAAACTCCACCAGGAGAAGAGCAATCGCAAAAGATTTCTCAGCAAGTTTTGAGAGTGGATGAAACTATGGCAAATGAAGATAATGTTACAATGCAGGCATCTGTGAATATTGATGTCATATCTGAACAGCCCATCCAATTATCAGAAGAAGTATCTTCCTCACTGAAGGGTGCATCTTGCGATTCAGAAGTCGACTTGGCAGTAATTGGGGTTCATTTCCAGACCGATTCATCAGCACAGATAAATAAACACAGACGGCCTCAGACAAAAACAGTGGATGGCAAAGTTCAGTCTCCACCCGTTAATCCTGACATCAGAAATTGTTCATCAATCATTTCTGCAGCAACTCCTAGAAGAGGACGGCCACCAAAGAAGGCCAGTCTATTTGAGCTCCATACTCAACCTGAACCAGATACGATTCCAAGAATGGGGCGTCCACGTAGGAAGCCAAGGTGCTGTGTAACACAACTGCCATTGCAGGGGACTATGTCACCTCCTCCATCTTCTGGTATTCTCCTGGCCAAAGGGGCATCAAATACGCCGTCAGAACAGGTCAAGTTAGGTCCAGATAGTTGTGTTCCCATTTTTGCAGCCTCTCTCACAAAATGTCATTCTTCAGAAGATGTGGAACTCTCCGGATTACATCAAGTATCCAAGGAGATGGAGGAAAAAGGTGTTCCCTCAGCTGCTCAGATTTTGGAACCCCCTCTGTCGGAGTTACCGAAATCTAAATCCATAGGCCCAAGGAAACAAAGTCATAACCCAACCCTACAGGAGGCACTGCTACGCGTTGAAGCCAGAAGTCCTCAAACCTTTATATTATCCTCAGTCAAAAAGTCCTCTTCTCTGCCAAATATGACAATACCAGCCCAACCACAGAATACCCCTGGTTTTACCTGCTCAAATGCTTCTTTGAGACCAAGCCTTTCTATATCCCCTGTGTCTCCTGAAACAACAACCACAGACCATACTTCTGATCCATCTACTGTTGTATGCCAAATGGCAAACAGCCTACCTACTTTACATCAGTCCACAAAAGGACACTCTGTTCCTCAACTTCCTCTCTGTCCCCGAAATGCAGTTGTGTCTGCCAGTATTCCATCTGCAGTTGTCACTTCCAAGACTCTGTCAAATTCACCCACAAAATTAAAACAAAATGCCGTCATTGTTCCAAACTCTAACGCAGCATCAGAAGCACCACATACAAGGGCTCAGTCACGTCTGCAACACTCTCTTACGTCAATATCACCAGTAGAAGCATCAAATGATAGGTTAGGCGATGCAAACACAAAGGAAATATCTGAAACTTCTCCTCAAACAATGATGCAAGGGAAGTCATTAAGCCATCCAGATATTTCCGTATGTGCTGAGGAAAACGCAGCTTATTTAAAGACAAAAAACACGTCCTCTGCATCTGAAGGACCATGTGTTATAAATTGTGGGCAAAAGGATTTACCAACGACACTCACCTCAACAGTTGCATTGACTCAGTCAACATTGGCACCGATCACAGAATTATGTTTGGTTTGTAAGACATTACCTTCATCCACTCACTCTAGCTCCAGGTTGAACAAGGCTTTTACCAAGGGATGTACTGTGAAGGCACTGAAGCAGGTTGCACAGGATGGAACATCAGCTGCCGCTATCCCCCTCTCCAGTAACACAGTTCATCCCCGCTCAGAGATAACTAAAACCATGTTTTTTGCACAGCTGTCCATGACCCCAGTGCTTCACCTACAGGAAAAGGTAATGCTATGTTTGGATGGATGTAATTTTATAATACATTTCTGCTCAGTTCATGAAAGTATTTTCAATATACTTTTATCAGATGAATATTCATTCATTTCTATTTTCAGGAATTCTCCAATGATCGCGTAAATTGTGAAGTTGCAGAGACGACAACACATAATACTAGGAGCCGGTTTGGAAAATGTTATATGAAACAACTAAAAGAACCAGGACCGTCCCTGAGCAGTGCAGAGACAACCAGTAAACCCACAGAGGCCAGTCCTAAAGTTGGTCATTTGGATACGGATGAATACAGCCCTGACAACACAAGAGAGCTCGCCCAAAAGCTAGATGCTGTTAGTCCAAAATACAAGGCTAATAAACAAATAACCCGTGGTCTCAAAGGCTTCAGATTAATGACACATAAATTAAGCCCTTCTGCTAAGAAGTGCAGATTAAGTCAAGAAAGGGCTAGTCCTAAAGAGAGTTTTAGTTTGGTAAATAATACTAGCACTCAGACAATAATAAAGACTGAAGCAGTTTGGACACCACCAATACTAGAAGCCAGTAAATCACCACTGAGAAATGATAACTGCTTCGACCGGATTCCTACAAAGTGGACAGCTAGATCTGCAGCTCCTAAACGACGCACCGGCTCTTGTCTTGTCCCACGAAAGCATCGGCCACCTTCCACACAGTCTATTTCTAGTTCTAACGGCAGCCCCTCTCCCCCGCGAACCACCAGATACTCACACCGGGGGACTTCCCACCTCTCATCTGCAACAACATCACTCGTTCAATCACCATTGGAGCCATTCTCGGTCATCGGAGAGCGTCTGCTCAGAAACCAGTGCGAACAGTGTGGCCGTGTTCTCAGCAGCACAGCTGCCCTGCGAAGGCACGTCAGCCTCCATTTAGGCCAGCGGCCCTTCTCCTGCACCCTCTGTGGCCAGAGCTTCCCAGACTCTAAGGCGCTAAGTCGCCATGGGAGGGTGCACCACAACGGAAAGATATATATTTGCCCGCAGTGCAATGAGGGTTTTGCTTACAGATTTGGCCTCACCAAACACCTACAAATGGTGCACAATAGAATAAAACCCTTTGTTTGCCAGATCTGCCACAAGGGTTACTTCAAGAGGAAAGATGTTGAAACCCATATACGGGTCCACGCCGAGGCAAGGCAGTTCCCATGCGACCTCTGTGACAAAAGATTCAACAGGAGAGTGGAACTCAGCGTACATCTGAGGAGGCACAGCGGGGAGAAGAGGCACTGGTGTCCGTACTGTGGAAAGCAGTTCCTGGACTCCAACAACCTAAAAAGGCACAAGTACACTCACACAGGAGAACGACCCTATTCCTGCCCCCATTGCACCAAGAGCTTTGTACAGTCCGGACACTTAAAAAAGCATTTGAGAAATGTTCACAAGGTTGATGTGTATGCCGATTCGCAATAGGTCCGTAGTATTGTTTCCTCATGAAATATGCATCCTACAATGCTGATATACTAGGGTTGTATGTAACGATTCACCGATGCGCATCGGTCCCCGATTTTAATATTTACAATGTGAGTGCATCGGTTGGGGATCCCAACCGATTCATATGTAACATGTATCATATGTAACATGTCATGGCATTTTTAAAAACACAATTAAAAAAGGTGCTCCGAAACATAACTGGTTTCAACAATATGTCATGTAGTCGACCCAGTTAGGCATAGTTCACAACCTGACATGTTGTTTAACGTATCGAAACAGTGCCTATTTTTTCACGTACCCATGGCACTGCGCCTGGACAGCAGAAGGTACCATGTTTCGGTTCTGTATGGCTGGTGTCTCAAGTTCAACAATGCCAGCAAACGTATCCGTGTTCATGTGTGGTTGTTTTCTGGACATTTATCATACTGTGCCATTACTGTAAAACTGCTCTTTTACCGGGCAAGGACTGGTACTTTTCGCTATGGTCATTTTTCAGGCATCATATTGTACAAAGTACGGCACATTGTAACTTCAGATTGTAACACTTTTTGCGATTTTCCCACTTTTTGCGAAGTTGCAAAATTTATTTAAACAGTCACTCCACTGTTACAACCGTCTAAAATATACATAATGAATCAATCAAATACTCAAAATGAGAAAGATTATTTATCATTCACGTTATTGTGACTTCATTTTGTTTTGTTTTTTTATAACGATGACCTTTTTTCACACTACATGACAAAGAGGGGAAGCCGTCAAATTATAATGCAAGAAAATAATTTAATGGGTAAAACACATCCTCAAAAAAGTTTAAACATGAAATCAAAATGAATGAGATTGAGGACAACATTCCCAACAAGAGAGGGGGTGGGGGGGCTCGGTAGTCCACATTGGTGGAATAATTCCAAGTCACAGTTGTGGCAAGGGTAAAAGATCACTTCCATCTGTACTTGGGATGATGCAAAGTCGCTGTCACTGAAAATATCTCCATTAAAAGGCCAAATCCGAGTGCATGCGAACCCTGCCTGCATATTTGATGGCGATGCAGCCAGGGGAAGGGCACTGTTCACAATGCTCGGAAGGTCATAAATGTGACTCCTGGATGACAAACGTCCCATTATCACCAGCCATGTTTTCACCTCGTGAACTAGCCTGACTGCTAGTTTGACACGTTGACACGGCATTTCTATTTTTAGCTTACAAAACAATGATTAAAAAAATACTTTTCCTAGACATTTGATCTCAGGACAGTATCCAAAAAATACATCTGATAGAAAGTTACATTTTTACCTAGAGTTACCAAGAGTTTGTTTTAAAACATGTTATTTTTTATTTGTGTTGATGCTCTCATTTCGCTAAAGGTGTGTTATTATTCACAAAAGGCATTCAATTGAAGCAAAATATTCCAAGTCATTTGTAGAATAAAAAAAAAAACATCCAGATTAAATGATTTCTAACTACTGGCCATAAAGGCGCCTAGCAACAGACACAACCACAGCGGAGGGGCCAGGCCCAGGGATGGAGGGCCAGCCGATCGAACGATGGAAAGGTAGCATGTGCCCACGTTGCCGACTTTATCGACGGCCACAAACTCGACAATCTGTGAGCAGCAAGAGGCATTGTAGGAGGCCTGAACCTCGAGGTCACTCAGAGGGGTGTAAGAGAAGACCCCGTCCCCCAGCCGCAGAGTGATCCTGTCTATACCCGTGCCGTTACCGTCGGTCAGGTTGGCTGAGAGGTCCCAGCGGAAAGATGCACACTGAGACACGTCCTTGGGGCAATCTTCTGCCGCTATCCGGACCACTTCACACGTTGGCCGAACAAAATCTGTAATCTGGACAGGGCACGAAGCATACGTGGCACGTAAAAATATTACTTTCAAATGATAAAGAAAAAAATCATTACATTATAAATTAACTACTAGGCCTACTACATTTATACTTTATAACTGCTGTTGGACCAGCGATTACCAAAACATAATTTTTTTTAGAGCTAACCTCAATTGTGTATTTTTAAGGTTCATTCCAATGAAAGGGAGTAGTTACCTTGGTAACAACGGAGAGTCTTAAGACTGCATAGTTGGAATCAGCTGTAGTGGAGGACTTGGCGTCAATGGTCAGTGTGATATCGGTGCCTGATATTGTGTCTGCAGGTGGCGTGATTTCCAGAGTAGCATAAGCATATTGCCCGGTCGTCAACGTAACACTGGCATAAAATTAAGGAAAAAAAAAAACAATCTTTAAAGGCAGGTTATAATCTATTAATGTATGCTGAACGTCAGTAGCTTTAGCCAAGGTAGAAATTCAGTGAAATGGGGCTGGTTGTGCAATCATGAATTCAACATTTCATTTGGACACTTTGACGGTAACATGTGTTTTATAACCTACCTAGTGGGGACTTTCATTGGGTAGTCTCTGTCATTCCTGGCATTGATGGAGTATGCCCCGCCAGAACCCTCTGTCATTACACTGAAGGGAATGCTTAACGTTTGTCCCGGCTCAACACTTCTGTCTACCACTGCCTGAGGAAGCATACATTTCACGTATTGTTATTGTATATTGTCATTGGATTTTGTTGCTGTATATATTACTATTTAGTTTACTATTTATAGTCATATAATATAGTCATATATATAGTCATATATAGATCCATAGGTCAATGGGGAGCAGATGGATTAGACATCTTGCTCAAGGATGCTTGCAGGTAGATTGCGGACATTGGGGCTCAAACCCAGTACCTTTCGTTGTTGGGTGGTTAAATTAGGCTGACCTTGATGGTAACATTGGAGACAGACATATGGGTGGTAGACTGGCGCTGGAACTGACTGTTGGATATGGAGTCCGTTCCCGTCAGCATTACCGCAAACTCTCCCTGCGGAACGGCGTTCACCGTGACGAGGATGTCTCCGTTGCCCATGTCTGTCCATGAACCTTTGCTAATGGCCTCGGCACGAGACACTGGTATCAGGCCAACCTCGCCCACAGTGACCGAGGAGGGACCCTTCCTACCCATCACCGGTAGCAAAAAGGTGACAGGCTGGCCTGAGTTTAAACAGGGAAGTATGTTTTATTTGTTTTTTCTTGGAAACTATACCTTTCTATCCATTCTTTGTACCTGTATCAATGTAAAGCAATCAGTGATTTTATAATACTTCAGTTAACCATTAAAAAATATATACCTGCTTGTGGACGCCCAGTAATTGGTGCATAACCTGGGTGAGGTCCCTCGTAAGGGGCCACAAAGTCATAGATGAAGGTAATTGTATTCTGGCCTAGAGGTTTGAACACACACACACACACAGGTACATATTACAGCTATGTTCTGGTACAATGGATTCTTAATGGATATAAATAATATGTAATTATCAAGAAATAACAGCCAACATTTTACAAATTAGCCTAGAAGAACCAAAGCCTCATCCATCTGACCTGTGACCTTCAATGTGTAGGGCTGAGAGGAGATGATTTTTATCTTCCAAATTCCTGTTAGCTTATCAGCATCCAGACGGATTCTCCATAGGTTGCCAACATTACGTATCGTCCCCAGATCACCAATGAGCTCAGTGTTGCTCTGATTCACACCTGAGAGTGGTTATTAGGTCTTTAGAAAGTACTTTTGTATAACAAACATTCACACACACAACACTGTGTTCTTGTGTCAATGCTTAACTCATGAGGGTTATCTAACAAGATGTATATTTTTTGTAATGCTGTTCACTCAAGTGACTGGGTCTTTCAGAGATTGTCAGTAAATCACTTGGCAGGCTGAGATACCTGCAGGATTGGTAAGTGTAAAGGTAATCCCGGTCCCTGTAATTATGTAGAGCGTGATGTTTTTCAATGACTCATCCAGCAGAAACGTAAAGGTCTCCTCCCCAGGGCTCCTGGATTGCTGAAGAACTGTCACCTAATAAGAAAGGAAAATCAAGCTTGTGTCGTTTTTGTTTCTTCCTCTAGATTTCCTCAGTTATTCTTTTCATAAACCTCATTTTCATTAATTGTGTTCCACCTGTGTTTCCTAATGTGTATTTAAGGCCTCAGTTTTGTTTGCCCTCTGTCTGATCATCCTGTAGCTAGCTTATGTTTGATAAATCTGCCAGTTTTTCCAACTTGTTGCTTTTTGTTCCTGTTATTGTCTTGAAGTGATTAAGTAAAGACCGTTTGTGTCAACCAAAGGAGCATTCTGGCATCTAAAGCTGTATGGCTTTACCAGGGCTGAGGTGGAGGTGTCTGAGATGACATCGGTGGCCACGTGCAGCTGTCCCTTGGAAACCTGAATAGCCTGACCCCCAGACGCCAAAGCCAGGTCCTTGTAGACGTTGAAGGATGCGCTCAAGGAACGACGTTTCCTCATCCCGGCTCTTGTCATGAAGAAGGACACCTGTACAAAAGACACAAAAGAAGAGGATTCCAGCATTGAACTGAGAGAATTTGTGGTTTAGAGTTGTGTAGAAGCAGGTGCAATTTACCGTTGACTTTGTGCTCCTGATGAGAGCAACGATGGTGTCTTTGAGGTGGATGTCTTTGGCTATTGCGTCGGTGAACACGTAGATGTGTGTGGAGGCCGGAGCACCAGTCAGAGCCAACTGGAGAGGGAAAGACACTAACTGTAAATTTACCAGTTGCATTCCATTTAAAATGGCATTATTTAAAGCCCAGAACAATAGATATGCAGAATAACCTGGAGCCCTGAGAGGCACAGCTCTGGTATATCCCCACCGCCTTTTGCCTGTAGCTTGGAGATCTGACTCTTCATTACTTCGGGGTCTGTGGTCCGTATCATTGGTCCAAAGTCTGCATACACGCACAGGTTTAAATGGGAAATACATTTTACCAGATATTTCCAAATGTGCTTTTAGTTTCTTTCCTTATCTGTCTTTGACAGCAATTCTCTGGATCTATATGCTTCTGGATCGCTGGCTACATTATGTAACACATGACACATAACAAGTAGCCTACTGTGCATGATCAAATATGAGTTGTGTATCGGAGAGTCATTTCATGACTAAAACTAAATTACATTGTAGTGTAATGCTGCCCGATGAGTAAGGTCCCAAACAATCTTACCGGGGTCATTAAAGGGGACAAGAATGTACTCTGAAGGTTCATCCTGTGTTCCCTTTTTACTGTCGATGATGTCATAAACCACCCTCCTGGCCTCCTCAATGTCAACCGACATGCTGCCCGTGGTGTCGATGACGAAGCACACCACCGCTGAACGAGCAATTCCCATCAATCTGGATGAAGAGGTCATGGTGACAAAGAGACAAAGGGAAATTGAGCTACATTGGCCAAGTCCAATGTCACGCGGCAAGCTTCAAAGCACACACGTCTACGGCATGAATAAAGTGCCACCTCAGGAACTCAGTGTCGCCAGCAACTCCCCTGATGTCCTCCAGCAGCTGGAGGCTGGCACTGGTGGCCGCCTTGACGGCAGCGGCGTGCATGGCCTCGTTGCCAGGGTGAAGCTTGTCCTTGCTGATGCCACCGCGAGGGTCCACGGCGCTGGTCAGGTCGGCCGCACCTCCGTGGCTGCATTTACCTGGCACACGTCACATTCAGGGTTCAACTCGTGGATGATTGAGTGGAGTGATTGTATTACGTAATATGTAGTTCTTAAATTATTTGACTTTTTTTCTACTTTCTACTTTATGTCTTTTCTTTCTACTTTCTTATTAATGTTAATATTTCTTTATTTTATTATATTTTGTATTATTATCATCATTGTTGTCTCATAACATTCATAAGACAACAACCCATTTTACACTGATATGAACGTGGGTCATCCTTTGTCACTTGATGTACTATATTATGTATTTGATGTATTTTTGTTGATACCTCTAGGCTTTTTGTTTGAGGAAATTCCCATGTATCCGGACGTGAGTTTATTCCCCTGAAGAATGTTGTCAAGGATAGGGTTGGGACAAGTCCCACTGGCACAGTCATTGCACGTGGGTGTGTCCTTAGCTAGAAACCATAGCAGCAGCATCAAGATACATACAAGAAAAGTGTAAAAGTTTGAGTTTTTTAAACTTTAGGCATAATTAACATTCAACTTCTACATCTTTAATTTGACATGTTCATGATATTTTGTTAATTTCATTAAATTTTAGTATTTTATGTCACTTTTCCCTGGCTGGAATATGCATGGGATATCTCTTAGCGTTGTTTGCAATATTTCATTAGTAGTTGTTTTTTTAGCTTCATCACAAGGGCATGTTTGTACTAACAACTGGTCTGGTTGGTCTTGTTGCCCCATCACCTCCATACCACCGACATCATATTTCCTGTTATCTCCTTATTTATGTTCATTACAGCAATAATATACAACCACACACAAGACACATTTACCCTGCCTGTAAGACAACCAATTGTCCCATAGTTATCGTGGATGGCACCAACTTCATGTTGCTCAAGAGAGACACGAAAAAATCTCTCATGCACACACATACCTGCTATGTTTTCTATGGGGAGATCTGGGCGGATGAGATTGACATATGGCTCTGTGTATCCCAACTCAACCCAGTTACTGTGGCTGTAAAAGTCCTATTGGCATATGTTCAGAGTTTTATTTATATGCATGATTTAAAAAATAATCATTCCGAGCATTGGTTTGTGTATCTTGTGTGTCCCTCACCTGTAGTGTGTGGAGAACTCTGCCAAGCATTTCCCTGGAAGCCTTGTAGTTCTGGTTGCGGATGTTGGCCTTGATGCTGACCACGCCCTCTGTGATTAGGCCACGCCCCTCCAAGAAGGCCTCAGAGTTGAAGTGGTGAGGAGCGCTGGAATTCATCAACCGTTTTTTGCAATGCATTTCATATATTTTTTTGCGTTCTAGCTTTTTTTTTTAGCAGTTTGTTTTTCTATACCTTCTATTATTAATGAGCCCTCTATTTTACCCTAGTTAGTCGAAGTTATTATTACTATTACTTTAGATAGCTTGCATTGAAATCCATCATCAATTTCATTGATTATCTTAATTTTATTCACTTAATAAATAAATATTCTAATTTAAAGTCATTCACACACCTGTTGACAAAGTCACGGTCTATCAGTAGATTCTGAACATATATATCCTGGAGTGCCGCATGGAATTTTGCCGTCGACACCTCACCAGTCGCAGTGGGACCCAGACAGGCCTGGACCAGCTCATCCACAGATGGACCCTGGGGGTCCATCGAAGTGCACAGGTCAGGGATCCAGTCGTATAAAAGACGAGGAGTCAGATGGAGTATAGTGTGTCGAGGAATAATACAGATTCCAGAAGAAGCGGACAAGACAACCCAATTGAACCTCAAAGTATGACTGTGTTATAGTTCGATCAAAGGAACCCCAATGCGGAACACCACGAGGAGACATCGCATAAAATAAAAGGGGAATCGGCAACAGACGTGGTAGTCAGACAGGCAGGGGTTCAGCTACAGGCGGGGTAGTCAGGCACGCGGGAGATCGGCAACAGGCGGGTAGTCAGGCAGGCGGGAGATCGGCAACAGGCGAGGTTGTCAGGCAGGCAGGAGATCGGCAACAGGCAGGGTAGTCAAGCAGGCAGGGGTTCAGTAACAAACGGCGTAATCAAACAAGCAGGTAACAGAGTGCGTAGAGTCAGTGTAAACTACGATCTGGCAACAAATGAATGAAAAGCTGGGGTTTAAATACTGACACTGATTAGTTGATGAGCCACAGGTGTGTGAATGCTGATTGGGGAAGGGAATGGGAAATGATGTCATCGGGGAGGAGCTGGAGACAGAACACGCCCCCGAACACATGCAACATAGAACAGACAAGACAGACAGGAGCGACGGAGACTAACTGCCACTAGGTGGCAGAAGTTGACGGCATGACAGAGCCTCAGTCACGTAGAAATGAGACGGTCTAACAAGGCTGCAGCCTTCTGTAACGTCATCATAAAGTTTCCAGTTCTTGCTTTTTACAGACTGAGGCATTTGACAAACTTTGTCAAATCCCTCAGTTTGCATTTTTTTTTTGCATTTTACAAACTGAGGCATTTGAAAAACTTTGTAAAATGCCGTAGTTTGCATGTTTTTTGCATTTTACAAACAGGCAAAACATACAAACATTTTTCACACATTACAGTCATGCTTCACCCTCTCAAAGTTGGACATGGCATAACATTACATTATATATATATATATATATATAATTGAACAATAAACAATATAGAACTTTAGTTACGCTAACGTTATAGCCTGCTAGTTAGCAATGCTAGCTATTCTTCTGATAATAAACGGCTGAGTTTCCTAGATGTATCGACCAAATTATAATTAAAAAAGTCGATTTGACAATTCATTTGCCTTTTTTTTTTTCTTCAAAAATTTTAAATAAAGTCGGGAGATGCGGACGCTGCTTTTTGTTTTCTTGTCGCCATTGTTCCTCTCGGACGTGAGCAGAGGATTGTGGGTGACAGAAGGCTACGAAGGATACGCCGGTTGCGTCCTTCAAATGTGTCAAAACGAAGGCCGCATACGAAGGGTGCTTTACATCGGGACAGCCTTCGATGACGGAGCAGCCGAGAAATGCAGCCTACGACGGCTGCAGCCTAGGCTTTGGGACACAGCTTATGTGTCTATCTCTCTCTCAATCTTCAATCTCACACTTTCACACCATCATGTTGCCTCATGTTTTCTCCTGTTCTTGGCCTGACAGGACCCACTCTACACTGATACAGAAGGATCTGGGATAAACTACCCCACTTGTAAGAACCGGATGTGTGTGTGTGTGCGCGTGTGTGCCCTTTTGCCCCCCTGGATTCCAAAAGGAAGTCCAGCTACAATCGACAGTGAAATTCAGTTGAAAGTCTTCAAATACAAACCTGTCTCTTACCATGGCGCCCTGCTTCCTGTTTACCCCAGCCTCTGAACCAGAGCAGATCCAGGACCAAGTGTGGCATCACGCCCTGTGGATTTCTGGCCTGTGCGTTCTCCTCTCCCTCGCACTGGCTGTGTATGCATTCAGGTATACCTACAGCCTATACACTATATGAGCAGTGGTTTTGTTCACTTTTTTTTTTTTAATCAAACCATTTCTGTCGCAGGCACAGGGAGAAGTTTGTCTCGAAGCTCCATAATTTAAACATGGTCATCGCGTGCACCGCCGTCCCGCCCTCCCAGCCCCGCACCACCACCACCACCACCACCACCTCAACACCACAACCCCAGGAAGGCCACTCACTGGTGACCTTCACCCCCGCCCGCTACAAAGGCCCCCTGCCCAATGAAGTGGAAGAAGAGGAAGAGGTGGACGAGGAGAAGAGCGAGCCAGAGGGGAAGCCGATAAAGAGGAGTGAGACAATCAGTTTCAACAATACAAGCTACTTCCTGCTCCAGAGAGACCGAGAGAATGTTCAGTAGTCTGGGCCAAAATGTCTGTAAAGTAAATACACCGCCAGAGACCAAACCTGCTTTCGATGTGTATATTGAGAACTGTACAAAAACTCACAAACGTGACTTTAAGCTATTCTTTTTTGTTCCAGTTACTGTTAATATCATGTGGTGAACTGTATAGATTTATTCTTCTGTACATATTTTTGTCCATCCGTAGCTGTATCATAATGTTCGATTTTTGTCAGGATGATTTAAATTAAAACATATATTTTCTTGAAGAAATGGGTTTCATGTCCAATGCTGCTTGCGCCGCTATTTGTTACAAAGCTTGAGTTGTCAACTCTGAAGATGAACTGAAGTTAGGTTATACTGCCACCATGCGGACAGTTGCATCATTACCAGAGCGTGTTGCCATGGTGATCTGTGATTTGTCAACAACAGATGACGATTGTTTTTCTAAACATAGCCGACGTTACCGCTCGCAAATATAGTTAATGTTCAATAATTGCAACATGTAGGCTAAGAAGCGCAACTAAAGAGATAACATTGACTGAGACACGATGGCTAGAAAAGAGGGGCTGGAGAAACCGGACCTTGGCGCATTAAGCAGCGAACAACAAGAGAAATTGCGGCAATTCAAGGTAGAGTTCATCTTAATAAGATCAGGTGTAGCCTAGCATCCGATACCACGTTATAAAACGCACTCTTTTTTTCTAGATCAAAACGAGAATCGACAATGAAAAGTATCTACGATCTCATCCAGAAGTAGATAAACTGATGAGCGACTTTTTAAGGTTTGCTACAATGTTGCTTTATTTTAGGACTGTGTGTGTGTGTGTGTGTGTGTGTGTGTGTGTGTGTGTGTGTGTGTGTGTGTGTGTGTGTGTGTGTGTGTGAGTGAGAGAGAGAGAGAGAGAAGAGAGAGAGAAAGAGAGAGAGAGAAGAGCTGCTGTGTTCAATTTTCAGCAAACTAGTCTATATGCTCACCGGCCTTATTATTATTATTATTATTATGTATTATCTTCCCATTTCCCTCCAAATCATCCTCTCATAGAGAAGTGTTTTTGAAAAGGCCAGCTGATGTTCGAGAGTTTGCAGCAGGTGAGTTTCACTTTTTTCTTCCTTTTTTCTATGCTTCTCTTTTTAATTGAATGTACTTCTACTCTTTTCATCTTTCTTTCCTTCTGCCACTTCCTAAAACCTGTCTTCTTTCTTTTGTATGCACATAATCATATTCTCACACGTACACCTGCTAACCAGTACACATACCCAAACTTTCGTTTTCAGAACACTTCAACAACCCCGACCTTTGTGAAACCTTGGATCGGAAAAGCCAGGAAGCTGTGAAATTGAATGAAGCAAAATAAAGCAGTTCTTGCATATGTGTGTGTGTGTGTGTGTGTGTGTGTGTGCGCGCGCGCGTGTGTGCGTGCGTGCGCGCGTGCGCATGTGTGTGCGCGTGTGTGTGTGTGTGTGTGTTTGTGTGCGTGTGTGTGCGGAACCTTACATACTATTCCACGCTGTTGAGAACAAATATATCCTTGTTGGTTTAATTAGTCAGGATAATGAGGAAGCCCACCGGGTATTACATGAGCCTTGGCTTGTTGTTTGTGAAAAAAAGTAGGCCCAACCTCCACTTAAATATCCATATAGGCTTACATATGTACTCATCTGAACAACTTGATCACTTCATGAGTGAGTTAATCTGTGTCTGTGTTTTTTTACTTGAAAAAAATAAAAGGAGAAACCCTTCATGCGCTTCCTCTGTGGGTGTAATGGTTCTAAGCAGTACAGAGACTCAAGACGCAGAGAAAGACTCAGGACTGGTTTTTGGTAGACTTCCAAAAACCAGAAGCAAACTGGGAACACGGCCACTGCGCCACAGGGAGAGGATGGAGCAACCCGGAAGGACGCTGACGGAAGGTCTTGTTCTGGGCACAAACTGGAGTGGCCCCCAGAGAGGGCCACCGGAAAAGTTGCCTGAGGAGGCTGATGGTCCAACGCACCCCCGGGTGACAACTAAGGTTGGTGGAGTGCCCCCACTGCAGGACCCGCGAGCGAAGGTTGGCAGAAACGAGGAGGCGGTTCAGAGGGCAGCTGTCAGGAACCTGCACCCCCACCAACGCCCGCCTGGCCTCACTCTCGATGGCCCAGGTAACAGCTCCAATCACACACGTTTGAAGGCAGGATGGCAGTGGGGCCCGTGGGGGTGTCGTCTGGCGAGAGGGCATCCGGCTTGATGTTTCTATAGCCAGGGCGATACCACAAGGTGACGTTAAAACGGTTACTCAAGGTGCTTGTGATCGGTCCAAACTAGGAACAGCTGCACGGCCCCCTCCAGCCAGTGCCTCCACTCCTCCAACACCAGCTTGACGGGCCAGCAGCTCCCAGTTGCTCATGTCATAGTGTTTGTTGTCTTTAGGGGAGCGCTGAGCGAGGACCCCTACCCCCACATGGTTGTTCTCTGGTGATGCGATGAACCCCAAAAAGGAGAGGGTTTGCTGGTGGAAGTCACACTTCTCAGCCTTGACATAAAGGTGATTCTCTAACAGCCGCTGGAGTACCTGTCGGACGTGCTGTACACGCGCCTTCTCATCCTTGGAAAAAATGTGAATATCATCCAAGTACAAAAACACAAAAACATCTAGATCATGTCCCGCAGCACGTCAATAACCAAGGCCTGAAACACAAATGAGCGTTCGTGAGACCAAAAGGCATGAGCAAATACTCATAGTGACCGCTAGGAGTGTAGAAAGCAGTTTTCCATTCATCACCCTCCCTGATGCGAATATAAGTGGTAGTTCGAAAGCGGTGGAGAATTTTTGTTGATTATGTTCATATTCTAATGATATTTTGATTCAAGTAAGTGGTTAATAATGGAGCTTAGGTTCCAAATGTTGAGGTCAGATGGAGAACGGAATTTTACGAAGCAGTGGATTTGATTCACTCCGAACTCAGCAGGAGATTCAATCAGGATGGAATGACAGTAGCGGCATTTAGGGAGAAGACTGTCCTCAATGTGGCAAATGGAAAGCCGCCTGCAGTACTTGAGGCACAGTGTCCCCATCTCCCCATGGAGTTTGACCTAGGCCAACTACAACTTCAGCTCCAGATGTTGGGAGACGTCTTTAGAGAGACTGCTCCTTACAAGACCTGAGGCAAGAGGTTGCCTCTTGCCTCAGGGCCATAATCATTAAAGAAAACATGCACAATCAATGTACATTTTACAGCATATCATTTATACAGATCTTTTTCATATGTGTGTTGAGGGTTACCGGTCAGGTCATGTTCCTTGGAGCCAGAAAGGAGCAACATGTGGCAGAGTCGCCGTCATCTCTCTCTGGGGGGCCCGTGGTTCAGGACAAGGAGATGTAGGGGTGTATGGGAAAAATCGATTCACGTAAGAATCGATTCACAACTTCCAAAAATCGGTTTAAAAAGAATTATAATTAAAATATATATATATATATATATATATATATATATATATATATATATATATATATATATATATTCATTTTGTCTTAGGTTTGCCTTTGTGTGTTTACATTATTGCTCAGTTGATCAGTTGAAGTAACTTTTATAATATAATCAACAAAATCTTATACACACTTTATCCTACTCTGCTTTCATTGCCATAATTTGTCACACCGCCTTTCTTAGCACACAGCGGACTGGAGTAGATCCTGAAATTAGTAGCCATATGTACTGAATCGAGAATCGATTTTGAATCGGGAATCGATTTTGAATTGGGAATCGATTTTGAATCAAATCGTAACCCCAAGCTGGTCAGTCACAGCAGCTTGAAAAATGTAAATCTTCTGGAGCCCGTTTTATTCAGCGACGGGTCGTGGTCGTGAAGTTTCTTCCCTTGAACCTGCACGGAGAGCGCTATTCTCTGCTGAGTCTGTCATGGCCAGATTGTACTGTAAACAAATTTCAATTCAAAACAAAGCAAAGTCTTTACTCGGAAGCCAGGCAGATTAACAGGTAAATCCAAAAAATCAAATAGCAAAATCCAGACAGAGAGTAGGCAAAATCCAGAGACAAGGCAAGGTCAAAACCATGGAGACTAGATGCGAGGAGATTAATGCTGGAGGAAGGCGATACACTCACACTGAGAAACAAAGACAATCTGGTGAAGGGAACAAAGAACATATTATATGCAACCCGGGTTGGCAGACAGCGCAATCAGAGGCAGAAGAGTAATTGGAAGCATGTGTGGATAAATCCAAGGGGAACACGTAGCGTAGGAGGACTAATCTAGTGGGGAAAACACGACCCTAAAACATGATTAACGGGATGTGACAGTGGGTGTGATGCCTGTACTTATAACTGTCTCAACACTTCACTAGAGGCTGCTTCCTCTGTCCTGCATGAAGATACATGCCAGGCCTCTTTGGGTTTTATAACTAATTATGATTATTAATATTATTAATATTAAGAATATCTTTAGTATTATTCATATTATTCATATTATTATCTATTATATGTTATATTTGTAGTTTTTTGTAGTTTCCTATCCCACTCTTAAAACAAGTGGTTCTGTATAGAACTTATAAAGGTTCAATAGCTTGCTTCATATATCCCTAAAATGTTCCAAATTGAACCATTTCATAAGGTTCTATGTAGAGAACCGTATACATGGTTCGATATAGAAACAGTTCTATATAGGTTCAATAGTTACTCAACATTTGGAACCCCAGAAAGGTTCAATATAGAACCTTTCATCATCATTATTGTATGTAAAACTTAACCCATTATAAAAAAGACAGAAATGAGGAAAGATGTATTTTTTAATAGGATATTCTCAGGCACAACACTGTGTGTCTGCATGAATGCCTCATCAGCTACAACACCACCAGTATGCATATAATTAGTCCCACATAGTTATGATGTTATGATGTTATGATTAGATAACTATTTATGAAAAAGTCATAATAATAAAAAAAGAATAATTTTTATTTTAGATATAATGGAAGTAAATGGCAAAACTCACCTCGTTCATAGTTGGTAGTGTTGTTAGTGCCCATATCATTCGGCGAAATGACAGTTGGTGTTGGTGTTGTGGAATTGTTGGTTGGTTTAAGTCAAAATAATCATCTTGATGATAAAGGGTTACAATACAAAATGATGTAACCTTTTTTTTTTCCAGGGATGGTTATTTTTCCGAAGAATTGAACCCTAAGGTTCTATAGGCCTATAGAACCTATTTAGGTTGGGATTTGAGTAGGCTACATTGTAAACAAAGTTTCTCGCCGGTTTCCGTTCTTTAATAGACTACATGATATTAGGGAGATTATTCTTTCCTTTTGTGTGTTGATATAGGGCCTAGGCCTAATGTGTGTATTCAGTATCACTCAAATATCAACCATTTTAGTTAATACACACTCTCTCTCACACACATGCACACACACACACACACACACACACACACACACACACACACACACACACATATACACACACACACGTACGCAAATAGACATGCTGTACTTCCATCCACCTGCTCTGCCTCACCTTAGAAAAGGTAACCTCCCATCGTGTATTTGAGAG
>OOFB01016723.1:31746-44718 GCA_900323305.1 Trachyrincus murrayi | reverse complement strand
ATAAGGGGGGGGGGGGGGGGGGGGGGGGGGGTGAATGAAGCGATTTGATTGGCTACTCACGGCTTCTTGCCCTCCAGAGTGTTGAGATGAGTTTCCAGGGACTCTAGAAGACTCTCTGGGGCCTGCAGAAGCACGCACAGCAGGAGAGAGCTCTTACACATACCACCCATACACACAGAACACATAGAGAACACATTGAGGCTAATGACAAGGTTTAAGCCTGATGTGGAGTGTGTGTGTTGTTGCTGGCTGATTTAAGCAGCCTCACCTGGCCCGAGTCAGACTGATTCGACTCTGGGGCTGCTGGGTGAGGCTGCACACCTGTGGGGCGTTGGCCAATCAAGGCCCACAGGTTAAACCAGCCACCAGCACACACACTTAGGAGGAGCGCTAGCATGTCAGCACGCACCACCTGCTCTGCCCGTTCAAACCTTTCTCACAAACTCTACAATAAACCGGTTTAACCATCATCTGCCTGTGTCCTGCTGTGGGAGAAGCCCTGAAAAACCATTGTAGATGGCATGAAGCAGGGGAAACATCTGACATGGAACGACACCTGAGACAGTCGCCTATAAAGAAAGACATAGAGAACAGCAGTGGTGGATTGGATTGGAGAAATGTCCATTGAGATGTTGCAAGTTCAGAGGGAAATAGTAACCAGGAGCTACGGGTAGTTTCCAAGGTCCAGAGAGTCAACAGGGTTAGAGGAGGGTACGGGGAAGTACAACCAGACCTCAGTGCCGTCAGGACACCCAGCGGGTGGGATGACGATGTTAAGATGGGTGGTAGGAGGGAGTCGTATGATGTCGGAGTTAATGGCCGAAAACAATATACAGGAAATGCACGTTTACCAGCATGCTCCGGCTGAGTTGGTAAATGCAGGTTCACCTTAAAACATGCAGCAATAAAAACAATAAATAAAGAACAGCACATCTGCTGCCAGACAGCTGCCAGACGTAAGGAGTTTTAAAGTGTTGAAGCTAAATGGGTCTGTCTGACAAAACGGCAATCATTTCCTTGCTCCGTTGCCTGCCTATATATTATGAACACAGAAATCCAAACACTTGTTTGTTGGCAGTCAAACATCAAACACCCACATGCCTAATACACCCACTCAAACCCTGAAGAGATGGACTCACATTGTGCCTCTTAGATAAGGACCCGTGGTCTGTTTGATCACTCAGACGTAGGAAGTACTCCCAAACAGAGCATGAGCGAAAGAAGCACGCAGCTCTGGGTACTGGCTAGAGTAAGACATCACTTATTACACGTGCTGATCCTGCTGTGGTTTCCTCCACAGAAACTATGAAACATACTGGACTAGAGACACGGAGTAGCTGTTCAACCTGCCCAGAGGTATCATAAGATTTTGTTGTGTTTGTGTTTGGGCCCCTGTGCTTAGTGCAGATACAGGGATCAGACCGCAAATGCTCTGATCAAGGTGGGAATGAATAACAGTTATTTTATTGTTGGCATATTGTCACTGAGCTGGGAACTGTGTAATGTCTGCTCCCCTGAGCAATCTTAATATTTCTTTATCACCTCTATCTATCCCTCAAACATTGTTATGTTAATATGCAGATGGATGGAGCTGACTAAATTATAGCACAGCATATTTCAGTGATTTTCTCTCTAATGAATTCATGACTTCAGATTATGTTTTCTTTCTAAATACCCCCTAACTTGATTGACTAAGTATCTGCCTGATAGGACAAAACTAATTTCCCTTTTGCAAAAAGAGGACTTGTGTGGGCATCTTTCCTTGAGATCTTTCATACCACATCTCAAAATGTTCATTCCAAAACGTCTATAAAGGACCGTTTACAGATCCAAGCTCAGTGCCACGCCTGTCAACCCCACAGCAAGCCTCCGCATGCTCCTTCACTGTACAGACACTGTGGCTTCATCAATTAGCAAACTACTCCAGCCCAGGCTTCAGTTACATCCAATGCCCAATTACATTTTACTTTGATTCAGGTCATGCATCTTTATAACCTTCACTGGACTCATCTAACAGTTATGAAATGACAAAATCAATCCCAAATAAATCCCAAATAATAAATAAAAACAGACTAAACAAAATCACCTCACTTTCTGGAGTCAGCTGGAGACTAGAGCATGCTCTCAATGCAACTCATCCATACTGCTGGCTTTCTACAAAGCAAACTAAGCCATAGAGTTTCCAGAACACGACAATTTGGAGCAGTGGGTTTCAAACTGTGGGTCGAGGACCATAAGTGGGTCGCAGCAGGGGACCCAGTGGATCGGGGATGGCCACAAAAAACATTATTCATAAAAATATAGACGCATGACTACATGCAACACTGATCATTAGTATGCTGAGGACTGGGGAATAAGAGCAATATGAGAATTGTTAATCATCTCCCATTTTTGACTTTGTGTTGCTTATTTTACTGCACAAAATATCTGGTGGATCCTGGGCCAAAATAACCTCTGCATGCGGGTCACGGCATGAAAGAGTTTGGGAACCCTCTAGGCCTAACTTTAAGTCACATTAAAGTCACAGATTGCTAACACACTGCTACCACCGTTGCCAGTGAGTGGTTTAGCCTCACTCGTAATAGTTGTCATGGAAACTCTACATGTGCAGATGATGACATCACTCGGTGGCGACAAGACACAATAAAACACTGTTTAGCTCAGAACCGTGGAAAGCAGATGCTCACTCAGCAGCTTAACAGCTAATATCCTGTTTGGGTTGTTTTTTTTCCCCCTTCCTCTCAGCCGTTTCATTCGCCGTCCGCTTTCTGCCGTTTGCTTTCTGTTGTGCTTTTAGCATTCGCTAACTCAAGCCGCGGCGCAGCACACTTCCAAGTCAATCGCACTCAAGACCTCAAATGTTCATGTCTCCTGCTTCAGCTGCTAGTAGCTCCCCCCGCGCAAGGCTAGCACACACTACGCGCTACGCGCTACTCACACGCTCAGCCTGTATGATCAATCTGCATCTCTGCAAGAAGAAGTCGGCAGAGGATGTGTCAGTTCCCAGGGACAGACGCCACAGCTCAGGGACTGCAGGGAGAAGTGGGGATCCAGTGGGGACCCTCCTCCGTCTGCTTAAAACCCCCCCTTTACTGAGCGCTGTGATTCATGCCTGGTTATGGTCTACGGGGGGGGGGCATGTTAGTAAGCACCATTGCAGAAGGATCTTTTACACAAGATCCAAATTAATGCAGCAGGTGAGAAAAATTAAAACCCAACCATCATCATGCCGAGTCTGTGTCATGCTTACTCTATAAACAGAGCGCTCGTAGTCCGTCTGAACGTTGTGCCTCCTGCCTATTATTTCATGCGTCTTAAAAGTTATATTTTTAAGACTTCGTTTTTTTGCCGCCCGGACTACTTTGAATTATAGCAAGCAACAAACGCAGGCGTATCGGTGAGGGGTGAACGTTTTTCTGAGATATCTTCCACTCGACGTTCGATGAATGGTGAAATAATAGGCAGGACGTAGAGTCTCTGTAGTAAGTGTCGTGCCAGAAGGGTCCACAAAAGAAAGTAATTACTACGTATGAACCATATATATAACTAACTATATATACTATATATACAAACAGGAAAGAAGAAACACAGCAGGGTTTACCTGCGTGAGCTCCGGTATGTCGTTCTTGTCAATTCCCATTTGCTGTAAAAGAGAGAGAAAATGGCATTTTAGAAACGTTTTTGTCAATATGTTTGCTTATATATACTTATAGCAGAACTTCTACTACGTTATAGCAGAACTTCTGATCCAGCAGTCCTACTATGTTATAACAGAACTTCTGATCCAGCAGTCCTACTATGTTATAGCAGAACTTCTGATCCAGCAGTCCTACTATGTTAGAGCAGAACTTCTGGGTGGAGATGGCACAGAGCCTGGGCCGGAAACCAAAAACTGAAAGGGGCGGAGTTACGCCTTGCTTCCTGTTTCATTAGAGATATTCTATCGAAGAAAACTAATTTGCGTGAGTGGATGAAACTTTCAGAAGGGGATTTTCATAAGTGCATTTCTAGAGTCTACAGTGTTGATTTTAAACATTTACAGACACTGTTTTACAGTTTGGTTTACTAGTACTAATCTGAATGTGATCGAACCTCTGCAATTTTGAAGAACTCAGAGACACGGGTCATCCGTGTGAGGAACCTCTTGTAGATCTCCAGGCCGTCTTTGCACTGACTTCTCTTCATCTGGAAGAATTTCTCTGGAAGACGAAAGACATTTGTTGTGACTACTGCGCAACCTGAGAGTATTTTTCTCTAAATCTTGCGGGAGGATCGGGCACCTAGAAGGTTGATGATGCCGTCGTTGTAGCAGGCGTAGAGCTTGATCAGATCTTTGAAGAGCATGAGAAAGCAGGAGTTGATCACCGCGTTGTTCATATCTTTTGGATGGACCTGGATATGTGGGGTGGCGTGACAGAAATACATAGAAATAATGTGATTTATTTGTTTGTTTTACAGATATTACATTGATGTTAGGAAATGACAATGACAGTTTATTCACCCCTGATATGTATTTGGCTTTCAAAAGATGTAAGTCAGCACTTTGATCTCATAGATCTCATAGGGTTGTCATATGTGTAAACATATGACAAAACAACAACAAAGTATTACTTGTAGTATTATGTGCAAACCTTTTCTCCCATGTAATTGGAAACTTGTATCATGAAGGTTTCAATCTATTGATTGGTGTCAATCAATCGTTTCACATGAAACTGAAACATCCAGCGTTGACGTTACCGTCACTCACGTCAAACTCCAGCAGAGCATCAATCTGACTCTGCAGGGTCGGCATCCCTTTCAACAGCTTCTCCACGGACATGGTCCTCATGGCCCCGTCCGCACTGGAGCCATGGAGGAGAGACAGAGAGGGGGAGGAAGAGGGAGAGAGGGGTAGTGTGGTGGTATTAGGGACAGGATGGGGGGTTACAGTTGTGACCCCCCGCCCCCTCCCCAGCAGTACATTAAAGCCCCCCTAGGGGCACTAGTCCTCCCACTTGAGACACACAGGCTTAAATCCCCAGTATCGATTTCCAAGTCTCTAGAGAAACGTAGCACATTCAGTCAGGCAGTCAATTTCCCAGTTAATGGAGGCTGGTCTATTCTAGCTCCATGCCAGTGAACCACTGATAGGCGTGGGGTTCAAACCAGCCCACGGCACCGAGGAACAACTTTAGCCACCTCAGTTTTAGTATTCTCCATTCTGCACTTAGTAGGAGTTGACCTTGTGTGTGCCAGCGGAATAGAGCCGGCCCTGCTTTAAGTACGACTAACAGACTGCTCTGTACAGCAACTGGTCTCATCTGCATTCAGATGGACAAGACAGTGTGTTGCCGAGAGATAGGAAATCGACTCTGGCTCTCTTTTTTTCTCTCTCTCACTCTCTCGCTCTCTCTCTCTCTCTTTGCAGCGCAACATGTGAAAATATAATAAGATAACGCAGGGAGGTTTCTGGAGTACAACACACACCCCTTCTTGACTCTGCCGAAGTCGAAAGACATCTGTCTGTAGGCGAAGGCCTTCTCGTTGAGATAGCGGCTGTAGCGCCTGATAAACGTGGACATGTCGTAGCCTGGGGGGAAGGAAACCAGAACAATCCAATGTTACAGACATGAATACGTTCACAATGGAGCGACGGATTATCGCTTGACATCAGAGATTAACGGGTGAGTCATCGGATAAAGAGACGAATAAAGTTATTCAAATAGACAAAACAAATAAAAAATGGATGGTGTGATACAGGGGAGGAATAGCAATGCTTAAATGTGCTGTAGGTGAGATCTAAGGTGAGATTTCTATTATTTGAGTGTCATTTGTTAGAAATGGCACAGCCATCTGTCAGTGGGTGAAATGCGCTGTGAGAATAGAGAATTTAAATGAGACCATTTAAATTTTAGACCGCTGTCGGGTCATTTCTGACCAATCAGGGCATCTCTTCCCTGATTGGTTCGGGGAATCCATCTTGCCTGTCAATCACAGGTGCGTGAAATGCAACACTTCTCAATGGCGGAGAAACGTAGGGAGGGAGGGAGCAGAGAGGGAGGGGACGTTTTTCTTGGTTGTTTAGTTTATCTTACTGTTACACTCTCTCTTTTTCTGCCCTCTCTCTTTACAACTCTCTTAAATCTTCCCTACAGCACCTTTAAGATGGGAAGAGAGTGTAGGAATGGAAGAATGTAAGAATGTAAAACAAGCACCACAGAACACAGAGCCAGAGTCCAATTAGATTGTATTAAATTAAATTATACATGGAGATAACTCAGAAGGGTTATGGGTTTGAGTGTTAGCATTAGCATGGATATTAAACGCTGATTAAACACTACACGTGTCAAATTAAAATGAAGGGCAGCGGGTTAGGTTAGCTCCAGTCAGATATGTGCATCTCTACTCACCATGGGAACCAGTTTTATCCAGGAAGTTGCTGAGGTTGAAGAGGGTGTTTCTGGAGGCCAGGAACTGAAGGAACGTCTGTAAGAGAGCACAGATACACAAGGTTAGTTCACTCTGCTAGAGGGGGAGATATACACACACGTGGACTGGTCCTCCTCCGCTCATAACTGTTAATGGTTCTGTCAGCTCAGCCAAATCAAACAAACTCAACCATGCAGCCTCAGAGAGGCTATATAATACTAAATAAAAGTGCTCTGACAATAAATAATGTTTTACCAACATAGTTTGAGTTTTCGATCATAGAGATTAAGCTCTGATATTTTCTGAGTCATTGATCGAGATGGGAAAAGGAAGGACAAATGAACCTAAACGGTGAAGTCCAAGAAGCAAAGTCCCGTGGCCAGCGTACGGACACCCAGACACTATATTATAATAATAATGGCTTTCATGCATGGAGTGTAAATCAACGCATAGCCTAACCCTATTGGCATGCTTACCCTGGAACTACACACATACACGCACACACACCTCTGTCAACAGCAAGCACACCCAGTGCTGTTGCATGTGATGTGAGTAGATCACATGCAGTATGACCTGCCGCTTCAATTACCTCTGGTCACAGAAAGAAGGGTTCGGTTACAGCGGTGACAGACAGACAGACAGACAGACAGACAGACAGAGAGAGAGAGAGAGAGAGAGAGAGGAGAACAGTCTCTCCTAGGAGTCCCATAACCTAAGCCTCACACTGCATCTTGATCCCTTGTTCTACTATTTACCTATCACAGCACAGCATGCTTGGTTCCCCACCATGACGGTGGAGAAACTAGGCCAGCCAAACACCTTCACACGACCACACATAGTCTGATCCAAGTGAAAGAGACAGGACTGTAACAGTCCTGTATTTGGCAAACAAACACAGCAAGGCAATACAGCAAGGCAATACAGCAAGGCTAATTTACTCAAGCTTATTATGGGTTAAGCTCCATTGCCCATAGCAGCATGTATGAGATTTATTTTCCCTTCTCTCTCTCTCTCTCTCTCTCTCTCTCTCTCTCTCTCTCTCTCTCTCTCTCTCTCTCTCCTCCACCACCAGAGCTCAATACCATTACACACCATTATCTTACCAGGCCATCTCTCATGATTACAGCGTAACCTCTGTTCTTCCTGCTGTCTATTGGGAACATATGTTATTGTATAGTGTGTGTGTGTGTGTGTGTGATATTGTATTGTTATCCCATATGCCAATCGTCTGTACAAAATGTAGAGGATGAAGTTGAAAAAGTGGCAATTCCTACAGGAATGAATACGTTTAACACAAACGGCATTCTACATTTACATTTTATTTGTACAAAACTTTGGAAGAATTGAACACAAACCTTCTTCCCATAAGAGGTATTTAGTTTCGTGTTTGTGTGAACCACATCATGCAGTAGGCATATGAAGGCCTACACACTCCAAGACCCCCCCCCCACACACACACAGCTCACCTCGTTGCCTTGCACCATGAGGTGGTGTGTGGTGATCAGGGCCTTGAAGACCACCACCCAGCTGGCGTTGCCCACCCTCTCCAGCAGCGTGTCCGCCATTTGGGGGACGTTGACTGTGGTCTCCTGGGTGGCCTGGATCAGACCTGAGGAGGAGGAGGAGGAGAAAGAGGAAAGAGAGAGGAAGAGTACAGGATAATGTTAAAGTGATCCACTACACACCTACCTACGAATATCTTGTCAGTGAAATGTAAAAAAGTATATTAATATAAATCTCAAAGTCAGCTGATGAACTCAGTCTTAGAAAGACTCAGGATTGTAGGGGTGTGGTCTGAATCCTGTGAGTGTATGGTAATTGGTCGTTGCCGTGGCCACGTGAGTGTGCGTGATTGGTCACACGCTTGGCTACGTAGCAAGGAGGGAAAATAGGCTCCACCCATTACATCGGCTTGAAGGAACAGAAGGAAATCGACACTGAAAATATGTGAGATGGCGATGGATTTCATGGAACATGGTTTTCTGATGCACACCCTGATCACCCTTAATAAGACACGGAGAAATTGTCCATGGATTTATTCATCTCATTCCACCAGCAGTCGCCGTCACGCAAAGTTACCACCTAAGCCTTATTTTGAGCCAGGAAAAACCCTGACTGTACAGAAGCACTCGTACTGCGACTTACCACAATGTACTGCCAGTTCACCATATGGTCACCAGGAACCCAACCAGACAGCCAGCTCAATGCCACTTTCATGGAGTGCAATAAAGTGCTTTTACCAATGACCTGAGTTTTGCAGCATTTGCAGTCAGCATGGAAACAACATGGATACATATATAGATATATCAAATATATACTTAATTTTATATATTCATTTTAAGAAGGACGACAAATGAGTGCGGTGCAATGGTATGGGGACCTTGTAGGATGGTCACACTGTGATTTCAAGCCCCTGCCACGAGTGGACCAGGAGTGAGAGAGTGAGGAGCGAGAGAGGGAGATAGAGACAGAGATACAGATTATATTAACAAGGACAGAATTGTTCAGAGACAGGGAGAAGAAAGAGAGACGGACAGATAAAGAGGGATGGAGAGGCTAGCGGCCCTGCCATGCCAGAGAGACACATGGCGAGCGGGGGAGACTGATGAGAGAGGAGCGGTTAAAAGAGATGACACGTTTCCTCCCTTCCTCTGAAGGTGTGATACGTAGTCTGCGGAGCATCTCAGAATAATCTCCCCAGAGGCAAGGACCAAAACCAGAGGAAATACACGGTATGTCATGCGGAGCAAATGCCCTGGCCATATCCTGTTGCCAGATCACAACAACAACCTACAGCGTAGACAGCAGCCCTACTGTCCAGTCACGAAGGAGGGACAGAGAACGAGAATGATAAGAAGCAGAGAGACACACTTAAAGCACCGCAGTACGTGACTCTTGTCATTTCGAGCTTAGGGTTGAGCCCAGGAGGACACAGAGGAGCGATTGAGATCGAGTCTCGGGCCTCGTTGCCCGGGCCACGCCCCTGTCTGTTCCCTCCGCTGCCGAGGCACCGGGCCAGAGAAAGGGAATTGCTATTGACTTTTCCTCTCTGGCGTAATAGGGGCCGTCATTACCAATACACGTCTATGTCCATACCCATCCGTCACTTAAGTTGAAACATTTAGATCATTCCCAGTCATTACCGCTACTGCCAAAGGGGACACGTTCAGATGGATCCCATCCTCAATGAGCTGGCCGAGAAGGCACACGTTTAATAACTGTGTGTTAAACGTGTACTTGTGTTAAAGAAGCCGTGTCTTCCCTTAGGTATATCAAGTACCGGCATTCTCTGTCAGTCATTCTACTACGACTGCTTTTTGTATTTGTGTGTATTTATGTAATATCAATATAAAAACAAAACAGCTACAGTAAATGTTATGATGATGACGATGATGATGCTGACGATGATGATGATGATGATGATGATGATGATGACGACGAAGAAGCTCAAGGTCACACCCAAGCGCTCCTCCTCCTCACTTTCTCTTCCCACCTTCTGTTCACCCCGGCATCGATCCATCTACCACCTCCTACTTCATCTACTGAAATTATCATCCAGCGACCATTGGATGATACACACACACACACACACACACACACACACACACACACACACACACTTAAGGATAATCCCTGAGGGTTTGATGAGTCAACAGCCTTCCTCTTCCTACGCTTCTGATGAGATCTCTATCTCTCTCTCTCTCTCTCTCTCTCTCTCTCTCTCTCTCTCTCTCTCCCTCAAAATATACTTATATATATATTATATATATATATTTCTAGTGTATTATTTTAATATATTGTTAAAATAAATGCACACCCCTGGAATGTTATTGACCAATCAGGAATCAACCAATAAAGTATAATGGGCAGTAGAATCGCTTGAATAATATTTCATATTATTCAATATTCAATATTTTATCAGCCAGAAATAGCCAAGGGTTCAGCAGGAGAGATTAGCAATAGCTAAAGTTCACACAATCAAACCAGAGAGACGGCCCTTCAGACACAATAACAACAATACAATACTTTGTATTGTATTGTATTTTATATTTTTTTAAATGTATCATGTAATGTTTCTGCTTTAGTGTCCTTTATTTCAAGGCTAAGCATGTAAGGCCCGCCCACACAAGGTCATTCATCACAGTGAGAACGAACGTCTCTAACATGTTCTGTCATTATACAGAGAGAGAGGGGGAGAGAGAGAGAGAGAGAGAGAGAGAGAGAGAGAGAGAGAGCCAGAGAGAGAGGGGAGAGAGAGAGAGAGAGAAAGAGAGAGAGAGATAGAGAGAGACAGAGAGAGAGAGAGAGAGAAAGAGAGAGAGAGGGGTAGAGAGAGAGAGACAGAGAGAGAGACAAAGAGACGGAGAGAGACAGACAGAGAGACAGAGAGACAGAGAGACAGCAACAGCACCTGAGGCGTGTCACTGTGCAGCAAAGCGACTAGAAGGCCAGCGTTAGCATGACGTGTCACAGCACGTGTGTGAACGTGTGTTTAACTGAGGAGCTATAAATAGATGTAGCCCACCACACTTAAACTGTCACCATTTTGATACATGCCGTTGCCACTTGGTGAGCAGAATATTTTACATATTCTAAGCATGGGTGGCTCTAGCATGGGAAATGGGAATCGAACCCCATCACCCTGGCAGTGTTAATCCCATACTCAACCAATGGAGCTGCACGGAGCCATTTTGAACCAATGTGTGCATACAGACCTGACTCTATGCAATGAAACAGTCAGAGACATACAGGCCCACTGTAACACTGTTTCAGAAGTACCAGCATTCTTCATGAAAAGCTGAACGACCAGACTAACATAGACACAACTGGGACTGCAAAGTAGACGATGGAAATAGATAACGGATGAAACGTCATAATGTACCTACACCTGTTAACGTAGCTAGATACAGTACATTCAGTCTGTCACAATGTTTCTTTTTCTGAGTCATAAGAACATCTGAGCCTTACGAGAAGCCACGCTGCTATCATCATGACAGACTGTCACTACCGCTTCCCTCAGCGCTAACCAGAGCCAGCAGCTCTCGTGAGCGGTCCTGAGAAGGGTTAGGTGAGATGAGGTGTAGGCCTGTGTGTGTTCACAGTGACACCGTGACAGACTAGATCTAATGATCACAGAAAAGCACTTTGTGATGAAGCATTTGAGAGCGAATCAGGCCCAGAGAGAACCCTAGAGGGGAGGAAATAACACGGCCACGGTCTATCGAGACCAAGACACAGAACATGGTCATCCATTTTAGATAGCACACCGCTGTCACACATTTACCAATGAGTAACCGATATCAAGACCGCAGGCTTGAGTGAAATAATAATAATAATAATAATATTTATCTATAGTGCACTTTTCAAACTCCACGTTACAAAGTGCTTTAAAAAGGCAGCAAAATAAAGCGAGTCATAAAATCAACAGGCTTTAAATGAAAACAGATAAGAACTATTTGGTGTATAAAAACCAATGTTTTACCCTAACCCTAACCCTAGAAAAACATGTTTTAAAGGAAATAAAAGACGGTTCAAAGGAAATTAAAACTCAGTAAGTAAAACCAGGAAAGGCTCTCAGATAAAAGTATGTTTTAAGAAGGAACTTAAAGGCCGGCCGAGTCAGTGATCACAGGGTCACCCACGACTCATCAACAACAAAATAAGCTGTAACTAACATTACATTTACATCACATTTGGTCATTTAGAAGACGCTTTTATCCAAAAGGACTCATAAGTAATATTCATACAGCACCTGGTCATTATATACCCTGTATAGTATTCTGTGGAGTAAAGCTATCCAGACCAAGACACAGAACATGAAATGACACAGATCATTTTAGATAGCACACCGCTATCACACATTTACCAAAGTGTCACCGATATCAAAACCGCAGGGTCGGTGTGACGTACAACAGGAGACGATTCACAGAGTAAGTGCACATCACGACAGGGCAGTCCACAACCAAACCGCATATGGACAGCAGCGGCCACAGGCCCAGGAGCGGAGACGGCAGAATCTGTTCACAGATGGGCATACACACCAGAGCACCGGTGAAGATGTGCCAAGACGGTTGCCCGGGCAACCATCTATCACACTTAATCTGCGGTGCCCGAAGGATTACATAAATTAAAGTTGATCTCGTTTTCTGGACACGCAGACAGCAGCGAGGTGGTCAACGTTGCCTGTGGATGATTCACAGCAAATAGACGACATTGCATTTACAAGTGAACCGTTCCACTGTCAGGCATCTGAGTCAAACTGTTTGAAAGTAACAATAAGAAAAATGCTAAATAATAAACAACTTGACCTGCCTGTTTTCACCCTGCCTGCCTGTTTTCACTAAAGTAAACTGAACTGTCATTGCTATTGTCTCCTTGTCTGGTTCAGACCTGCCAGCACCAGAGACCTGTGCACTAGCTGACTACTATGTATTGAAAGCATATCTTTTATGTATTTATGTAAATGTTTTTCAATGCCATATATGTAATAGTGTGTCTGTGTGCACAGCTCAAGCCAAAGCCATGCAGCCATGCAGCCATGCATGGGGGGGGGGGGGGGGGGGG
>OOFB01016722.1:2500-18114 GCA_900323305.1 Trachyrincus murrayi | reverse complement strand
TACTGCAGATGTATGTTTTACTTTGGTTTGGGCTCCGGCGTTGTGAGGAAGGTGCCTCCCTGTGTGTGTATTCTGTTCCCTATGCTACCTCGGTGGGTGACGTGTGACCCTGATGATGTGTATTTGATTTTCCCTCCAAGAACAACACAGGGGAATCTGTGCTTAACTAATGAATACCCAACTGCCCTTGACACTCAGCAGACTTCAGTACCAACAGTGTTGTATGTCTGTTGGTTTTAATGGATCACCCTGTTCCCTGAGTTTAAGTGCAGTTGTGTTCATCACATCAATCAAAGGAACTTTTGACAATTCAAGGTTGACTGTAATTCCTAATTTACAACTTTCTTGATTGATAGTGAGTCAAAAACGGTTGAGAATTATACCCGTGAGCGTGGATCGGTTGTGATGTGTGTATGCATGCGTGTGTGTGTGTGTGTGTGTGGGCATGCACGCATGCGTGTGTGTGTGTGTGTGTGTGTGTGTGTGGAAAGGGATGTACAGTCTCTTGGGTGTGGGGCTACTTTATAGTAAAAGCACACAGTACTGCTAGGAGAGCCTAGTAGAAAAGCTGCTGCTGCTGCTTTGATTCTCTTACTACTACCTTACTGCACTACTGCACTCCTCCCCCCTGGCTTCTCAGAAACCATCCAGCATATCCTCCCAGTGCATGCTGTCACAGCAGTGTGTGTGTGTGTGTGTGTGTGTGTGTGTGTGTGTGTGTGTGTGAGCACTGCAGCGTGTGAGCGAGGTGTAAGAGTGTTTTTATTGTACAGTATGCGGGTGAGCGAGCAAAAGCAGGATTGCATGTAAAGCATTTTATATATCACCATGTGTTTCATAGCCAGTTATATTCCCATGCAGTCAAAGCTGCTCAGGCAGAATGCAAAAGCATAACCAGAACAGTACTCGGTCAATATTCCAATATGTATTGCTCGTAGATGCACTCATTTGATTTTACTTTACTTGGATAAATGGAGGATGCGATTGTGTGGGTTCTTATTGGTGCAGTGCAGTAAAGAGGCAAATAATTACCACCAATCCCCAGACAGCCTTCTCTGGAAGACAAACAGGAAGGATGGACTGCAGTTTTTGGACTTACAATCACAGTGATGGAAAAAGAGAAACACTATAAACTCTGGAGAGGGAGGAGAGACAGCATAAATGTATGGCGATGTGATATCGATGTTTCTCGGTAATCTCAAGGTTCAACCGTTCAGGATATTGGTCAATATAATAACTATGGTATGTTGTGTTATTTCCGAGCCAACCCAAGAAATATATGTTTTTTTTTCTGGAAATGTACTTGGAGACAAGTAGAACTCAACTTTCCAAGTCACTGATTTGTGTTCTGTGAACATCACCAGCTTTTGTGATTGGCTGGATGCCGCAAGCCTGGGAAAGTCTGACTGACAACTCCAGAATGTTCTGTAACGGCATGTCCCAAAACACCTCTGTTATAAGTAGCAATCCAAGATTTTTGAGGTGCCACCCCCCATGAAATTGCATCTGCCATTGAACGAGCACTTCAAATCCCCTATACATGCATACACACTCTCACTTTTTTCTAATTTAATGACTAATTAGCATCTCTCTACTGTATATAAAGCCTGATCTGATATATAGTATAGGTTGAAAAACCACCATGGCTAAATGCAACTGCAAGGTCTGAAGACGGCTGAGTGAGAACTGCCATAGCCTCCACAGAGCTAATGGAACCATGACATCGTTTACTCACACACGAAGCACACAGAAACTAACCTACACTTCTTTTTCCTTCCTTCTAGCAATTTGGCTCACTTGGCCCTATGCAATAGTGCTGCAAGTGTTCACCCCTCTGAGGTAAAACCTTTGTACATTACATTTAAGATAACTACAAATGAACTCCAAAAATGTTCCCCTTAATATCGTGGAAACATACTTTTTCGATTCCCAGAGGCCCGAAAAAAAGAATACATAACGTCTCTGTTGAAATTATTTCATCAAAGTCCTATGTGTTACACAAGCTAATGAGCCTTGAAATTGCTCAAATTACTTCGGACTACTTTCAGTAATGAGCGTGTCACCGTGCTCCTGGGGTCGGTCTCCTTCAGATTTCCACCTGGGGGGGGAGAATACCACTGCTCTGAGGAGAGAAACACCTCCTCAGAGAAAAGGACCAGGATCACGTGAGTGCAGGAACAGACTGAGAAAGTTTGTATTGTTCTGTGTGCAATTCACCATTTTTACTTAATAAGGACATAAATAGCCACATTTCGGGTTCTTTTAAAAATAAGTTCAATGTATGCAAATAAAGACAACAAATACAACTAATGAAAAACAAACAACACATAATACGAATATGCAAAACAAATAACCCTGCAACAAACATAGTAGATAGATGGATCATAGAGACATAGATAGTCTGTACTGTTTCAACCTGGGCAGCTCATCTCTTTCTAATTTTCTTATCTCTTCTAATCTCTTTCTAATTGTTCTCGTTTTCCAATACTTAAGAGCACAAAACAAAACATCACCTACCAATATGTTATTTTGATCTGATTCTTTGCCTTTAACCTCTGTAACCTCTTAACTACTGGTCATGGTATTATGATATCATTTGGCACAAATTATTGAATGGCCCAAATACTCGCATTGACCAAATGTTCACATCGATCAACTACTCATCACCAACAACTCAATTACCATCTGTTGCCAAAGAAAAAACCCTCCCTGTATTTCAATGTTAAAAATTATCTTTGCATTTAATGAGAACTGAAGGCGGTTTATATAATATAATATGCTTTCTAGATATTCTTCGGTTGCTAATATTTAATCATTCAAATGCACAGCTGCCACACAATGTGAGGGGACGGGTGTTTTGGTTCCAGCTACATGTGACGACCGCTACGGTGGGGCCCTAAGCCCAGATGTTAGCCCCCTCGTTAACACCCCACCAAACTGTTGGCTGGGTCGGTCTGTCGCCCCACTCCACTGCCAAGCGTGCCCGTCGGCCCACGTGACGCACCCAGACGACCCAGATAACACTCTCCATCACGCTTCCTGCGTTTGTGGGCCAAGTGACAGGAGAGTTCGCTTTCGCAAATGAGCTGAAAAGAGCAAGGTGTTCAAATTAAGCCCCCCCTAATTATGTGGAAATTATGAGTTCTCCGTCCTCTTGCTCGTTGGGTTCCCACAAGACACTGCAGGATTCCAGCATCCCCACGTGGCCAGTCCCGGGAGATGACCTATAGCCCACTCAATGACGTGTTAATAATAGGACATGGAAGAGAACAACGGTGTGGATTAAACAGCCTGATCTCCACTGGTTAATGGATTAGCAAATTAGCGTGAACAAACAATATATTTGTACATTGCTTCTATCAATTGGGTGGGGGGGTCGCATTTAGACTCTTGCAAATTGTATTGGAGAAAGTATATGAATGTGACACCATGCAGTACAATAGGGTATTAGAGCGATTAATCAACTGGTTACAATCAAAATAGAACCACGTGAAAATAAAATGAGTGATGGGGAAAATCCAACAGAGCACAAGTCAAGGGGGAAGAAGACTAAATAATACATACTTTCCCGGGGTTATTCTGAGGCTTTTGATGGCTCCTACCATCCTCTGAGTGCCACTCGATAGCCATTAAGAATTTAAAAGAGCAGAAATAGGCCACAGAAGAATCAAGCAGCAAGAAACAACAAGGCTGGATCGCATGCTCTCTGTTGTTATAAGAGAATAAGAGAAGTGACAAATCAGCACTTTCCATGGGAGAAACCAAGTGCTAATCGCTTAGCGTAGCGACAGCCACCACAGCCTCCTGAGCAGCAGTGAAGAAATCTCCACCCTTACTGAAATCTCTGGTTAAGTTCAGAGGTGAAACTGGATTAAAATAAGAGAGAGGTAGTTTAGATGTTTTGCCTTTTTTCTAACATTTATTAGAACAATTATACGATACAATATGAGCATTCTGCTGTGGATTTCAAGTGCATGTGTGGTGGTGAAACGTGAAATATTTCCTCAAAAGCTTGGTTCTCTTTCTGGTGACATCTGCAGAGGGCATGTCCCATGGCTTCCAGCTCCTGCCTCCAACAGTCTGTTCATCCAAGAGCGGGTTTTGACGGTGTTGCTTTGAGAAATGCCAGCAGTCTAAAAGGTTATGGAGCTCTCTGGGTCCGTCACAAGGTCCAATGGAATAGAACTAACTTGTGGATTCTTCTTGTTGTCTCACAACATTCCCAGTTGGTCCTTTCCTCCAAGTCACGGTGGTTGTGCTTTGGCTTTGAGGTGTGTGGGGGCATTCAAGCATTATTTGAATCCTATATTGAGCAATATCCCGATGTAACTCTGTCAATTAACTCCAGCTATAGGGTTTTTGTATGCTTGGCTATCTATGCATCCTGGAAATGTGCGAGTGCTAAATTAATTACGGCCCGAAGTAATAAACATATAATAATTCAGAATTTCTGATTGACGTTCCGAGCATCCCCCGAACACCACCACGTTGCAAAGTGTTCCCCTTATCTATTCTAGCAGAGACGTCAAACCTCGAGCCACGCTGCTAGCTAGATTAGCTTTGTTGACATCTGCTACCATTGTGTCCACAATCTTATCCCAAGCAGCATTTATTTCTCTTCTGCTTGAGCTACTTTTTAAATTGGTCCACAAGTCTCCACTTAGTCCATAATGGGAAAATACCATCAATATCGTCATTTCTTTCTTACCCTAACTCAGAAATGAATGGTTGAAGTTAGTACGCCTAGGCACACTTTGTGCTTGCTGTGCTGTGCTAGCAAAAGTGTCACACATTAAAGATCATGTCTACAGGTAGTAATTGCGGAAATTAGCAGCCCATAAATCTTTCAACTACCCAAATAAATGGATAGTTGGTCTACTTTTAATTTCACTTTACAATTTGAATTGTAGGCTATAGCAAGGCTGTTGTCAAGGCGACATTCCAGTAGACTATCGTCAAATTAAAGGGAGTGCTTTTAATTTGACGATAGTGCTATTCTGTTATGGACTTATGCCTAAAGGTAAAATAAGATTCCTTAAAAAGACAACTGTGAAGTTTTACCAGGCATATTACCAGGCTTTTGACTTCCCACCATCTAGGTTTGCCATTATGTTCTGTGTTAAATTGATATTCACAAAAAATGTAAATTAATTAAGGGGAGGTATTTAATCTTCAAATGGTGAAAGATAAAACAGCTGTTTTGCATATCCCCGCCATTTTTCACAAGATTAGATATTTTTTCCAGTTAGCTCTTTTTTTTTAGCAATTATAAGTTCAAAGCTAAGGTTCCCTAATCATAACAAAATAGTTGACTCTCAGCTTATCTTAATACATTTCACGAAATAAGCCTTCATAGTTATAATTTGTATAAAGCAAATAGTTTTCAATTACAGCACCTGCATAACATCACATCATGCTAGATGTATAAGCTAAATGTATAAATCCATGTCTATATTCCTAATATTAATGAAAAAGTCCAGCACAATTAATCTTCCGACTCACTCACGTTAACGCTAAGGGTGGACACATTTAGTTATGACATGCTGAGAAGGCAAGGAGAGACAGGTATTAGCTATAACTTTCACCTTGTGTTGTGCAACTATGTGGTGAGTTACTTTAGTTACATAATAGAAAAAGCACAATATTTCTAATTGCCGGCGGTGGTGAAGCAAATTAAAAATTCATTGCATTTGTTCCCAATGATTTTCCCATTCATTTGGCAATCCCACCGGCATCCCTGCAGTCAAAACAAAAGTTTGTCCACCCTGGAGGCTAACATCATATTTCATATTTGTCTCTCTTACATATTAGATTGGCCTGGAGTATGGAAGCGTATTAGGGTCACCAACGGGTGATTTTTATTTTTCTCTCGAAAAGGGGGTGCTCGTGGGGGGGTTATATTCTGAGTTTAAAGTCTGAATTTCTGAGAAAAAAGTCTGAATTTCTGAGAAAAAAGTCAGAGTTTCTGAGATTAAAGTCAGAGTTTCTGATAAAGACAGATGCAGACGATGTGCCCGTCGCAGTTGAGGATAAATTAATTTGATAATCTGTCGTATCACATCTTGTTGCACCACAAATCCTTGTGTGGGGACAAAGAATTTCCTTATTACTAAATCCAATTCCAAAATATAACTTCATAAAAGCATTCATGTCATCCATTTTAACGAATAGACCCAATAAATACTAAACTCTGACTTTTTTCTCAGAAATTCTGACTTTGACATTGGTGACCGATCAAGTTAGGCATCCTTTTTTGCTAGAATGGTAATTTATATAGGTCTGGTTGAAAGCAAGTTCAATATTTTCCCTTTTGCTGATTGGTGTGCAGCCTATTCACATCGAGTCTCACAAATCAGACTTTAGATTAATATCTAAAGGGGGGATCTGTAAGTGAGTAATTAGTGAACACAAACACTCTGTAAACTGTAAAAAAAAAAAAGAATAGAATATCTCCGTAACGAAACAGGAAACAAGGCGTAACTCCGCCCTTTCAGTTTCTGGTTTCCGGCTGCAGGCTCTGTGCCGTCTCCCCCCAGACGTTCTGCTATAGCATAGTAGGACTGCTGGATCCCAGATTAATTCACATCTAACGTACCGTCTACGGACTGTAATTACTAGGGATGTTCGCGACTAGTCGACTAATCGCGGCTGCGCTTGGTAGTCGGAACCAGAAATAGTAGTCGGTTAAACGCTTTTTTGTATTTCTGATGAAATATAAATCGCGGAAGCACGCCATGCACTATCGCTAGAAATATGCATATGAGAATTAGACCATGCTTTTAATAGGCCTAATTAACAAATGTTAAACAATGTGTAGTTTCCCAAAACATCTAATCATTCATTTAATAATTTAATTTAATCTGGTTCACAATTCTCAAACAGCGCTCTTCACCCCAGTCAGTGACTGCGGTCATGTCAGGTGTGCTGCCGTTCACCATCAGCTGGTGTTTTCATGACTTCATTTAAATCGGCCTACCTGTTTTAATTAGATGTAGAATAATAACCATGGGTGTATGAACGAGCTTGTGCTCCCGCTGAAGGATTGAACTGACTGAAATGTCAATCAATTCCCGATTGCCCGATTATATTTACTTATGTCTTAACTTTCTTTAGGCCTAATTTATAATAGGATTTTGTTATAAAAACATTACATTAAGCATTTCAAATGGCTCTCATAATACACACACTGTTTTTGGATGTCTTGGATTTTAATGTGCTCAATTTTGACTGATTTCTAGGCATTTTCTTTTTTTTAGACTAGACAACTAGTCGTTTGCAAAACGTCCGGTTAACCGCCAGGGAAATTAGTCGTCAAGGACATCCCTAGTAATTACAGCTATAATAGTGCTTGTTTGTGTGGAAAAACTCCATGATGTATATAATAGTGATTAGATAATATATATAATGATTTTTATTAATTTTCATGTTATTTGGTAAAAAAAATTCTTTTGAGAATTAGCTACTCAACAACAACAAAACACTAACATTAAACTTGTTTTTTGTGATTCATGTCATTGCATTGTAATGAATGTATTTCATATGTATCCCATCAATATTCTCAAAAATAATATATCCTGTGAACTCCATTCACTGCGTTGCCCTTCATAAACCAAGAATAGGTGTTAGTTACTTTGTTCAGGTGATTAAATTAACTCTAACAAACGCCAGAGCAGCCTGTGCCCATGTAAACAAAACATTAGCTGGTATTAGAGCTACACGGCATGAGCGGGGGGGAGAAAAAAACCATGATATGCAATGGGCTTTGTGGATACCGCTACCACGTCTAGGTTAAGCCTGTTTAACCTCCGCGCCATTAGGGAGGGATGATCTCTCCTGCAGTAAGGGCTGGTGTGTCTGTTGTACACAGCGTACTGGCTGGACAACTCTGTTAGGCCAGAGCGCATCAGATCAACACAATCCACAAACCCCAAATCCGCCAGTGCAACAAGACTATGGATCAAAAGCTGCTTAACAATGTAATGCTCGGGACTGTTTCTGTTGTGTGATTACCAATGTGGAAAGACTGGGGCAGGCTTATCTTTTTTTTTTGCGATTGCAGAGCGAATATACAGAGTTGTTGTACCCTGAGTTGTAGCTGAGCATACTCCTTACTTACACTGGGCCAGGTGCTATCTGGGCCCCCTGCACATCAACTCTCAACATGAAATATATATTATTTATATATATATATATATATATATACTCATATTGCCAATGATACTCACTGAAATAAATGGGTCCCCCAACTATAATAAGCAATGGTTTCGATAAAAAAAAAATGGAAAAGCTATTTCTGGAGTCACTCTAGAAATCCAGACCCATTAATCCAAATTGAATGTCATCTCATCTTTCCAACGGAAACAAAAAAAAAGACAGCATCCCTCCCCCCCCCCGAGGATCATCATCTTCCCTCCCACAACTTTTTTTTGAAAATGATAGATCAAACTGCAATTGGAAATCCATCCAAGTCGCGCGACTCAATCCGGCAGTGGGTACATGGACGCTCGTGGCGAGAGGTGTCCACCCCCCTCCCCCCCCCGCTCCCTGGAGCCTCAGAGCCACCCTCGGCCCGGCTCTCCCTGGATCTAATCAGGGGAATGGGGAGTGCAATGATGTGTGGAGATGTCAGTTCAGATGTCAGCAATAGAGGAGGGGGATGGGGCGAGGGGCCGCCTCAAATCAGGCTGGCAGTTATTGTGCAGTTGTCAAAACACAATTACATCTCAAGCTTAGCTGCTTCCTGTGTGATCCCGACATCCATCCACAATATGAGCCATCTTAACACTTTGGTGGAATAGCATTTGGACACAGGAGTGTGTGGGTGTGGGTGTGTGTATGTGGGTGAAAAGTGTCTGTCTGGGAGTTATAATAGAGGAGGGGATAGTGGGTTTATGAAATTGTGAGAATTCATTTCGCCCACATTAGCTGATGGGTTTATCTCTCGTATGTCTCACATTTAATAGTGCGGTTTGCAGTGAAAAGGCTTCCTGTACACAACAAGGTAGCGTCAAAGCCAGGCTGTTAAGGAAGGTCTTTGACATGTGATGTAGTGTCCAAACATAGCCAAAATTAAGTACGCCGAATCCAAAACAGGATAAACACAACACATGGCGTTTCACTGCCGTCGGCCAGATACTTGAAAGTCTTAAAAAAGGAAAGGACCTTTCCTTTCCTTTTTTTAAAAATAAATAAATAATAAATACATTTAAAAAAAGCTTGAAAACACTACAGGAGCTGGAAAAGGCTGTCGTGATCTGGCAACCAATCTGGGCTGAGCTGAAGCTAATTTGAAGTCCTGCTAATTAGTATCCCTAATTAACTCCCCAGACACGTTTGGGCTGACTTGTACAGAAAGTGTTGAGGGTCATATACTGTGAAAAGTTCATTACCAACCTCCAAAAGCACATACACGTAATGATGCACATGAATAAACACATGCATGCACACACACACACACACACCATGGCTAAATTGTGTTACAATAAATGACCCCTTCGATGTTTAATCGATCAGAGTAAGATAAGCGGTTACCAAGGTCCGATCAATACGATCTAAGCACACCTTGACTTAATCCATACGTTGCGAGAACCATACGTAGAGCACCACACACCAGCGATAGATTAACACATATACACACGCATCACAAACACACCTACACCAGGAGTATTGAAAAATCCAGAAAGTACAGGAGACTTGCCACATGGACCGATGGTTTGTTCTGCGTGCAAACAGATCAGGAGTCAGCAGGGTCCAAAATGTACTTTTAGAATGTTGTCATTTTACCTGCCAAAGTGGAAACATCTACAGGCCAAGCAATTGTTTTAATATGTAACCCTGCATTTTTTTACCTGCCAAATGGTCAACTCTATCAGCCATTGGGTGGTGGCAGGTGTTCATTTTGGATGGGAGTCAGGCAGTGAAAGAGTAAAATATTTTTTACTGCAACAGTAAGTAAAGTAAGTAAGTAAAGTAACAGTAAGTAAAGCATCTGTACAAAATGGCTTTCAGGGCACTGTGACCTATCAAGTATTGCCCCCTCAGCCTTCCATGTGCTAATTATTCTTAAGGACCTAACATTAAAAACCTATAATAATAATAATAATAATTTAGCAAATACAACTTTACTTTTGGAAATGTCTCTTTGAAAACCATTGTTAAGCGTCTTTAGGTAATTATTTAATTATTTATTTAGGTAATTGCAATTTAAATAACCTGTATTTGTCATAAATGGCTCTGTCCCAAGTGTTTTTATTGTTTGTGCTTTAACTTAAAGCCAAGAGGGCTATGTGGATGTTTCCTCATACAGCAGCAACAGCAGCAAATTGAGGCTTAGGACCAGGTAGAGAACAGCTAGTATAGAATGTCCCCTTATGATGGATTGGGCCAATTGCGGCGATAGCAAAACATAGGCTGTGCTGTCACTGTAAAATACCCAGTAAAACCACGGCAGCGTGTAAGGCTGAGAAAACTTGAGCACTAAGAGCCTTGGACTTAGGCCAGTTTTATGAAAAGCTGCAAGGGTGGCGATAGATTTAATTCTTCTTTTGAAACAACAAAACTAACAAACTGTGTGTGTGTGAACAATACGGGTAACAGAATCCTCAGCTGGTCCTCTCTCTGCTGGGCCCCCTGAGAGAATTACTCATTCTCACTTGTCAAGTCACACTCATACCTTGTGACAAGGGAATCGTCACAAGTGAAACGCTTCCGGGCATGTTGTTTAGATGAATGTCAGGTTTTTTTTGTTATTATTGGTGTTGTTTTACGGGAGCAATGTGTATCTTGTGTGCCCTGAGCTGTTTACAAGGCGATGTACACAACGTACGAATTGCGAATAAACCTCTTAATATTCCATTACTTGGAGCATGTGGTAACCCTTGAGTCAAAACCAGAACAGTGATCGCTATTACATAGATTACATAGATTTACTTGGTATAAATGATAAAATGATCAAATCTGAGCGGGATGTTCATCATTTTGTAACTTTATTGAGGTTATTTATCATTTCATCTTGGAATATGGAACAAAAGCAAGCCAAAACAGTAATATTTCAATAATATCTACAAGAGTAGGGTCCATTAACTATAGAAGAAGAGTCCAAATCGAACACAGCGCAAATTGTTGACTCAGGTATTTCGCCAAAAGAGGGCGCACGGCAAAAAAGAACATTCCAAACCGTGTCAAAAATTATAAGTAATATAATGCACTCACTGAGCTTATGTGTGGACCACGCGAGAGAAGACATGGGCATTGAGAGTTGTTGGGGAGGGGGGGGGCCACAGTGCTGACCACTGCAAGACTCATCCATCCAGAACTTGCCGGGCCGCTCCGCTTCAATCGCATATTTTGCATTAATGTCGGGAAGGAAGGAGGAGTTGTGTGCTGCTGTGATGTGACTGAACAATATTACAACTCCACTCTGCATAGGCTTCACAAAAACATGATTCATCCTCCTATAGGCCGTATCTTGCTCCTGCTTCATCAGGGCCATGTCCAATTGGCCCTGCGGTTACACCTGGCATTGGCAGTTTTGCTTAGTTTTTGCATATTTTTCAACAATAGGAACCTGTATTTTGACAGGTGTTCCATTGTTTTTTCAAATGCGCTTACATAACCTGTGTTGTTTTTTTCTGCAGACAATGTACACGACATAACCTTCGAGGCAATCAGTGAGTGACTCACCGCCACATGCGACTTGCAGGGGGGGTGTAACGGCAGCGTCTGCCACCTAACAATTTAACATAATGGTACACTGCAGACTTCACCGCTGCTGGTCGACAGGGCACCATCATGTTATCTCAAGAAGATGCTGTTTTCCCTGCCTTATATCGAAGGTATATATATAAGTTGGGGTGTCTAAGTATGGCATGTACCCATATGTAAAAACCTATGCAAACCCTCTCTCTCCCAAACGCCACGCAGTATCTATACTCTTCCTGTTGAATCATCCGCTCTCTCCCTCTCCCTCTCTCTCTCGCTCTCTCCCCCTTCTCTCTCTCTCTCTCAATCCAATCATGTCAACAAGATTTTGTTATGTAAAATAATTGACGTAGGATTTGCAATAGGACGGATCTCATATCAAGTCAATTAAATGAATACAATATTGTGAATGAAAATAAAGTGTAGTTTTGACAAAAGTAAGATACAGCTATATTTTATATGGTTCATTTAAGTCGAATGCATGAACAGTTTGTAACCCTGAGCGTCCCATTGTTTCAACTGTAGTTTTGTATAAAAAAATATCCCAGTGCATGTAGGCCTGTCTATATGGTGCACTTGGGTCAAATTTTCAAAGCAACTGTTTTCTTCGCCAGCAAACAAACACATCCATGCTCTCCCTGGCTATTAATAAACCTTGCACTCCTCCACGCCAGTTGTAAATGAACGGAGTTGGAACATCTGCTCCAGAGATATCAGTGCAGCTAGCGATGGGAAAAACCTAAGAGCGGTTTTCCATTACAAACGAGATGTGATGATAGCTCTGTTGCCGAGCGCTGCAGTTAAGTGCTTAGGTATATTGAGAGATAAGCAACCCGTCATAGACAGATAGTAATAGATCAAACAAGCGGTGATGGAAGACACGGCATATTAAATGACATGAGTTATACGAGTGTCTTAATAATAATAATATCGGTGTGAATATCCGTTGAATTAACTCACCTATAATCTACTTATAATTGGCATTTAACTTAATTCGGTGTTATAATCGGATGAGATAATGAATAATGCGATCAGACATTATCAGGCGGGGGAATACCATAACGGCTCTCCGTCGCGCGCGGGGTTCCCTGCCGTCGATGCGCTCGCGATTAACTTTTGCACTGTAGTCTCGTAAAGTCAAAATAAAGGCGTCGCATTGAACAATAATAATAATAATGATGATAATGATGATAATAATGATAATAAGAACGTAATAGCATATGTCACTTCAAGTCATTGTAATTTAAATGTACGATCATTCTGTTCCTAATTCCCGTCGCGCGCACTTGCTGCACAGGGTTCACGTGCAGTTTATATAGTTGCATAATTCCACTAATTGATTTGTTGTTTCAAAATAAGATGTCCTACCTCGCTCATGATGCACAGTAATCTCGGGTACTCGCGTTTTCCAATGCGTGAAACGTAGAGTTTGAACTTCTGCTTACAGTCGACTTCTTAACAGCCGCTCGCTGGAAAGAGAAGCTTTATAAAGTGTAAGCGCAACTCCTCCGTGTCATCACGTTTCCACTAAACCAATAGGAATGCCGTCGGCAGATTTGTCTCACAAGTCACCACCCAACCCTTTAAAATATTCATTGCCTGTGTAAGCCCTTTTTTCATCATTACCAAAGCCATTGTGTTTTGTTTTTTTCTTTCGCCTTTTTTTGTTACGTTGACAGGCGACCGTTTTTTTTTTAGTGTACTCTAAAATAGTTTGGAATCCTTCAGAACTGACAATCACTTTGTACTGAATGACTAAAAGAGTGTCATTATATCGTACCACTAAATGTGAACCGATTAGTTGTATGCTCTCCTGCATCACGTCGCATGCGTATTGAATGCATGCTTTCCCTCACGTTTCAATCTCTTCCAAATAAATGATGTTGGCTCTTGGATAGCACATTAGAATTGAATGTGTAAAACTCCAATGTGTCTGCAGGAAATAGCTTTAGATAAGGTTTAGACAAAGATAAGCACAAGCAATATTCCCATATGCACTGGTGTACATGTGACTGTAGGGGTCTCTTGTGGCTCTCAGGGGACATTCTGGAGAGTGCCACTGCAGTCCCAGTAGAAACGTGACTAATGGAGGGAACATAATACAAATATAGGCTTACCATGACCTTTCCCCAAGGGAAGTGAAGCCAGTAGTTTGATTTGTATGTAACAATTATACAGTATGGCTGTATTTAAACATGACTATATATCTAAGGAACACAATCACCTCAAATCCTCGGGAACCGAGGTGATTCAGCAATATTATATTCTACAGCCGTAAAAAAAAAAGTATGTGTTTAAGTCACATTTCTATTTCAGTTTAAGGTCTATCTATTTTTAATGTATGTCTTTATTGAGGCACTGTAGATACATTGTGCTTTCACTTGACCCTCTCCAGCAGGAGGAGGGAGCAGAGGTACTGTAGCAGGTCAGCTACAGCACATCCACCCCTGGGATCTTCAGACGCTTGCTCAAGGGTTCCTCGGCATGGTATGTAATAATCTGTGGTGAAAGTGTAGTCTCTATCGTGCCAATCTGCTCTGTTCCTGCATGGAAATTAAGTAAATGAAACCTTGTTTTGTTGTTTGTTAGTTTTTTTGTTGTTGTTTTTTTTACACCTTATTACATCGTAATGGACTTGATATTCACGGGCGCATACTATTTATTAACACACTGGAATTCTTCCTCTACGGCAGCAAACAACACTGCCTGAATGCACACAGCGACATTATGATGAATGTGTGTATTTAGATGGGTTCCTCCTGTCTCGGTGCATCGTCTGTATATCGAGCCCTGGTTCTTTATGTACTTCTCTGTGAGGCCCGGTATCTGCCGTGTGATGGTGGGATTTGTAACCGTGTAATTATTTGATATCCCTGGGTGCAAATCATCCAAGCAAACTCTTCCTTCATATTCATGTTGCTCAGAAAATGTAAAGATTTGGCATCTGCATGAGTTTGTTGTCAGTCTGCCAAGCACCGCCGTCAGCTTAATGTAGACAGACTGTGCTTGTCGGTTGGAGTTTTATTCAGGAATTATTTTTATGAAACACCTTGTTTTTGTTATTCAGAAGTTGTTGCTTCCCCAGCAGATAAAGTTATACTTGTTTGTGCTGTCTGCATGCACACACACACTTTGAATGATCCACCGTGTGTGTGTGTGTGTGTGTGTGTGTGTGTGTGTGTGAGTGTGTGTGTGTAGAAACAGAGAATGGCTTTAGCACTGGGTCTGTGACTGTGGCATCATGTAACCAAACAGGTGTTTGAAATGACGACGTCGCGCTGTGGAATATCTTTTAGAACTGTTTTCCTGGAATATTTCTTTCAAAATGACCATCGTCCTAATTGGCATTATTACAAACACCTGGTAACAAACAAACACAATATATCTGGGTAAAGAACACCACTATTGTTGTGGTTGAAACAGGCACCCGACCTTCAAATCAATCAAACCACACGTATCAAACTCAATAAGAGCTGTTTTTCTCATAAATAATTGTTCTTGTTTGTTCACTTGGTGGTAATAAATACTCCACGTATATTATCCATGTAGTATTCCACACAGGTTTCAAGTTATTTAGAGACCGAAAGGCCAAACCCTCTGACCCCGCCTTTAAAAAATGCATTCAGGTTTTTGTTCATCGTGGGCTGCCCTGTAAACACCCCTTCAATTCACGTTCAATAAGGGGAGGACAGGACCACAGCAACGCTTAATCAGCAGGTGACCGGGTAAACCACGTCAGCCAATAAGAAGCATGCAATAGCATGTGTTTCACCTAGAGAGGCAGTCATCTAATGCAAACCTATCTACAAAATGGTGTGGTTTGGTTCTCCTTTAAGTAGCATATGAACTAGAGACTCGTAAAACCAGGATCATGATGTCAATACCACTTGAAAGTTGTACATACTCAGTGAGTT
>OOFB01016721.1:10032-21357 GCA_900323305.1 Trachyrincus murrayi | reverse complement strand
CTATATTATTTTATATTTTTATATTATTGCTCAGTTGATCAGTTAATATAACTTATTCAAATATAAAAACTACACAAACTTATACATATATGAAATTAGTACCCCTATTTACTGAATCGAATTTGAATCGGGAATCGTTTTGAATCGAGAATCGATTTTCAATCGAATCGTGACCGAGGTATTGACTAACCTTGACAGCCATGATTCATGTTTCATTGAATTACTCGGTTTCTTGCAGAGTAAGCATAGAACATGTGCAGTAGTGCTCTTAGCTACACCCACTCCTGTGGAATCATAGTCTAACTTCCGCTGTAATAAACCAAAAGACTGACAGGTTATTTTTGTTTGCCGCCCACAGCACACTTTATTATTTAATCCTTGCTCCGTCACCGTTGTGCTTGCTCCTGTCTCTTATTCTAACTCCGACTCTCCTTCCCTTGAGTCCAGCTACTGCCATATTCTTAAGAGAAGACAGGTGATTAGTTTTAATTGGGTGAGGGCCACGCCCCTCCCCTATTTCCCTCTCTCCCCCTCCCAGACAGTCCTAACCCACCCACCCCTCCACAATTAGGAATAAAATTACACTGAATGGATGTGCGCAGTTGGCACGTTCTCCCTATTTGCATAGGTGGAAGCCCATGCAAATTGCTCTTCTGTGCTGAGTGTGTACTGTGAGTCTATGTGGGTGACTCAGAAATTGCACAGAAATTGCTCTGCTGCAAAGCCATCCCTCACACACACACACACACACACACACACATATGCACAGACCTCTGACCAGAACAGATTTGAATAAATTAGTTGCACAAATGCAAATGGTTGGACACATTTTTACCCTTGCTAATTACTGCAGCGGCACAGGGCTTGTGTCATATTCCAAAATGGTTATTTGCTGCTCACATTGTAAGACAGACAGATATGTGTTAACTAGTTATCACATATAACCGTGCTTCTATCAACCCTGTTTATTATTATACCTCATAAAGATATTGTGCTATTGTCTCTCAGGTGCTGTTCCCAAACACGACCCGCAGCTGTATGAGAGCTGTGCTGGAATATCTCTACACGGGCCGCTTCTGTTCCCGAGCCGACCTCGACGCCATGGAGCTGATTGTTCTTGCCAACCGTCTTTGCCTCCCTCATCTTGTTGCACTTACAGGTAAGTCCCAGGGTTGTTTTTGTATCGCAAAAAGCCTGTCTGTTTTTAATTGGACGGTTTAATTGACTTGTCATTTCATTTGTTTTGTAGAACTTTACACGGTAACAATGTTGATGGAGGCAGCCATGATGGGGGCTGATATCGATGGTGACGTCCTGGTGTACTTGGATATGGCGCAGGTAAAAATAAAACCGTGGAGTTAAAGGGGTTCTGTTAGAGCTGGTGATCAAATATTGCAATATTTTCCTTGATGTAATTTTGTTTTGTAAGCAATTTCTATTGAATACAAAAAGCTGAGAAAGATTGTTTAGTGAGATGTTACACTTAATTTGTACATCCTTTATCACAGTGACACATTTGCATTGGAGATTGTTTCCATACGGATGCTGCATTGATGTATAACCAAACTCTTGCTTTCCCAACAGTTCCACTGTGCCCAACAGCTTACTGGCTGGTGCCTTCACCACATCTGCACCAATTACAACAGTGTGTGCCGCAAATTCCCCAGAGACATGAAAGCCAAGTCTACAGGTAACGTGCATAGAACCGCAAAGCGACCAAATCCAACACCAATGGCTTTTGTAATGCATCTGTCTGAACAGCAGCACTCTGTATGTCTCTGGCAGCTGAGTGTCTGGAGTGTAGAAGAGACAGAAGACCAACATCAAATGATTTAGTCACACTCTCAGACAACCAGAGGGAAACAAGACTCATCCCACTTACTTTGTAAAAAAAGAAAAAACTTAATCCTGCATGCTTTGAAGCTTATCACTCAGTCAGAGACCGTTGTCTTTATAAATCCTACACAAACATGTCAAAGCTGTTTTGCTCTTCTGCAGAGAACCAGGAATACTTTGAGAAACAGCGCTGGCCACCAGTGTGGTACCTGAAGGAGGACGACCACTACCAAAGGGCACGTAAAGAACGTGACAAGGAGGACTACCTGTACCAGCGGAGGCAATGTAAACGCAAATGGCTCTTCTGGAACCTTCCCTCTTCCCCTTCTTCAAACTCTCCTCCTTCTGGTTCATCTGCTGTTATCTGACGGGGGTAAGAAGAATCCACTGACTACTGTTGACAGACACTAACGCAGGCATCCCATAAAAAAACTTAACTGTTTCAGATTTTAACGCTCCTCACAAATGAATATTATTTTATGGTGGAGTACTCAACTGGACTGAATCACAAGCCTCGTTGACATGAACTGATTTGACAAATGGCACAGAAGGTTCCTGCTCGACGAGCGATGATTGAGCGTTTCATTGAAAGCTTGACTCAGTGAGGTTTCTAAAAAACGATGTCTGCTGGTACAGAACTTACATCCATTGATTACCCTGAACTGATAACCAAGTGCTGCTTAGAAAAGCTGCAACAACCAGCAATTTTACACAAAACCCCAAGTCTCAGAGATACAACATTTTTCCTACAACAGTGTTCTCTAAAAAAATTCCAAACTCAGTCTACAGTTGGATCCCCTCAACAAGAAACACTCAATACAGGCCCTCCTGAATCACAAAGCACTGATTGTAGACGGTTTGGATAGCCCAGAAGAGTAGCCCTTGTGGTGGCAACAGTTCAGACTACACAGACATAGAGGGAAAATACAGATTGACTCCTTTTGTGTTTCTGTTGTGTTTACAGATTTGTAATTTTTGAATGTTTGTGTACAGTTTGCACAGCTGTTAGTGATGTGATTCTGGATACACTCCAGTATTGTTGGGTCCTGTGTTGGCATCTTGTGACACTCCAGTACTCATGTCCATTATTGTTGGGTCCTGTGTTGGCATCTTGTGACACTCCAGTACTCATGTCCATTATTGTTGGGTCCTGTGTTGGCATCTTGTGACACTAAGCTTTGGTTTACATGAATACAGTTTGTGTGTCTTCTGAAGTAATACTTTTTTGGTTTATTTCAGTTAACTGTATGATTGTTAATTGCTTTTGTTTCCCTTTGTTTCAATTTATTGAAGCTTGACAGTTGTTCTTATAGTCTCTAGAGACTTGTCATGCTCACACACCTTACATGCCATTCATTCGGTTTTAGAATGACTGAGTATGCTTGATACACATCACACGTACAGGAGGTTATTGGATGCTTTTTAGAAATTACTATAGCTATAGGATGCCCAGTGACCAGCTGAAGTTGGCTGTTTTATGGCATGTGTATGTGGCGGGATACCTAGATGCCTGGGTGAAGCCGTCGGCCTTCTGCTAAGCTCTGGTTTGTTCTTGAAATCTTCTCAAGAACCTACAGCGACCCCTTGTTGCTGCATGCTGGTGGCAGCGCTAGGAACACCGCACTACTGCTACTGATACATGCTGCTGGATGCTTCAGATTCAAAGGATTTGAAAAGAAAACAATTTTTGTTGAATTTGTGTTTTTGTGTATTTGTATTTTAATGCTGTTCTTCTCTTCCTGCTGTATGTGGATTGTATTGTTTAGATTTATTGTCAAATGTATTGTTCAGATAAAATGCAAGAAACTTGCATTACTCCATGTGCAGTTAAGCCAATATTGTGTACAGCAGATGGTGATAGACGAAGGAACTACAGCATTGGGAAAAACATACGATATTCTATGGTCTTATCATACTTGCACAGTAGTTTGCAACTTGCAGCTATATATATAGTAACTAACAAAAATGAACTGAGTAACAATCCGACTACCAAACGCAACTATTTTACCAAATTCTGGTGCTAGCATCTAACTCGTACAGTATACATGTTTCCAGAAAAAAAAACCTTGATTGCAGGCTTCACTTTTAGCAGCACATTGTAAAAGAATATTTTGAGATCTGAAGAATTACCAACATCAAAACAGCAGAACGCATGAACAAGGCTTGACAAAACAACAAAAATATTATTTAATCCGTGATTAAGACAAATGGTGGTGCTTGTGCCCTAAATCAGAATATGTACCTTGTTCATAGTGGCATTAATGTACCCCATGTAGTTTAGGGTTATTTAACAGGGGTACTGTCAAGTTTACTCTGGTCCTTTTGCACACCTCTCCAACGAGCTGTGTGCTTAACGGCTCGAGTGATGTATTCTTCAGCCGTTTTTCCTAGCTTATCTCCAGCTGAATTGTGGGATATTTCTACAATATCTATATTTTTATCTACAATGTCACAATTCACGATGGCACATGTTTTAGTAGTGGCTTCTCTTTCATAGGTTCTGCAATGATAGGTGTAGCTGGGCGGCGTTATTTATATTGACTACATACATGCATTTCATCAGTCCATTTCATTTCCCATCAATCTTTCTTCTTCTGCTGATGTTTCACATTAAAGACACCTCATGCCTTAATGTACAGTATAGTTTGTGGTGTTGGATGTAAATAGTGATACTGTGTGGAGACTTGTAATTTACACTGGCACTGGAAGTCATGTGTTTATATGTATGTGTACATATTGCATAATCTGAGTGTGAAATAGTTGTACATTTGGGAGGGGCTGTGAAAGTTTGAACAATGATTGTTTTTATTTCTATTTATTTCCATCATTGAGATATAGAATATGTTAAGAGACTATTCAGTTGTGACATTAGTATTATATGAATGCAGGGATTTAAATGTAATTCAGTTAGAAATGTTTATTTGTGGTTATAAAATTTTAAATCAATTAAATCAAAGCAAAAATATTGTATTTGAAATTAAAGATGAATAGGAAATAAGATTATTATTATCAATTATTTTAGTAGAATTGCAAATCGAGAATGGCATAGAGAACAATGCTTGCTACTGCATAGTTAAAAATAGATACCAACTTTATACTATGCATATACAAATTGATTTTTACACAGATCTGCACTGCTTTGTAGCATTTAACAGTTGCCATTGGATTGCAAACGATTATTTTAGGAACAAAACTCATTAGCTTAGTAGAGAATATCAGGTAAAACGATTAAATCAGAATAGAATAGGTGCTTTTCCATATATTTGGGTGCTAATATCGCCGCTGCAGAAAAGCACAAACCAAAGGTAGCTTCAGCAACACCAGGAATAAAATGCTGCACAATCACAATTGCATAGTTTAAGAGGCCTTGTACTGAAATGGATGATTTTTAAAAACTTGAATGTCTGCTCAGTGTTGAAAAGCCTGGATGACATTTTCCCTAGTCATCAGGTATTTTGTTCTGAAAAAAAAATGTTTTATTGCTTATGAACTGTACATCTCGAATTCTGTAGCATGTGTTCTTTAAAATTATGTAAATAATGTTTACTAAATAAAAAAAGTAGCAAACGTTCATGAAGTGTTTATGGCTCCTGTGTCTTTATGAGATCCTGTTTGTGTTAACACGAACCTGACGTCACTCCTGCACGAGCACGCTCCTTATAAACAACTCCTGTAAACAAAGTGGAAGAAAGTAGAAACCTTGGCGGAACAATCGATGGTAACTCACTTATTCGTCTACCTTAAAGTTACTAAAATGTTGCGCTGTGCTTACTGCTTATCTATGTTGTATTTAATATGAATTCTACAACCATATTTTAATGGTAAAACCAGTATCAATTGGACAAACTCTGACAATCCAACGCTCGGCTGCTTGTATCCGCGTCTTCGCCAGTGGATGGCGCTGGTTTCACACAACTTAGTTTAAATTAAGCATTATCACCGTCAAATAGTCAAGCTGGGTTCGTAAGCATTATCACCGTCAAATAGTCAGGCTGGGTTCGTATTTAACGTGTTTGAAAATAAAAGACAGGCAGTGAACGTGCGCTTTCGTTGGGGATGTGGCTAAACTGGCTAACCACCTTACCAAACCGGTTTGTTACGCCCCGTGGAGTCAGGTGTAGTCACGTGATTGATGGACTATCAGGTGTAGTCACGTCATTGATGGACTGTCAGGTGTAGTCAAGACATAGATGGACTGTCAGGTGTAGTCAAGACATAGATGGACTGTCAGGTGTAGTCACGTCATTGAAAGTGGCCTATTCCTTGATATAACTTGTTTTTCAGTATTTTTAAGGTCAAATAATGCATTTTATATGATCATATAGTTGAATACATTTATAAGGTTTAATATGTAGTTATGTGCTTGAATTACATTTATCAAGAATAGTATCTGGTTATATACTTGACTATCTATCAGGGTTACATATTTGGATACCTTTGTCTGGATTAATATCCAACGGATGGACTGTCAGGTGTAGTCAAGACATTGATGGACTGTTGTCTCGTTCACCTGTCCGTAGGCAATGCGAGGGCCGCTCGTGCTCCTGTCTGTTGCCTTCTGCTTGTCCGGATTTCAGCAGGCGGGAGGAACAGCTGACTTGGATGTCTCTTTCTGCCAGTAAGTCGCTGCAGGTGTTTGTGGTCAGGTGCCCAGGCCACATATTTACTATTGAGGGGAATGCAGCTAATCGTAAAACCAGAGGAACACAAAAAAATATATAATTATGTTTGATAGGTCTACTCAGAAAGCAAGGGATATGAGTCATCACTTACAATGTTTTGTAGCCTACATGAAGTATATTCCATATTAATTTGACATTAATAGGCCACTTCGGCGTATTGTCTATTTTAAGTGGTGGGCTTGAAGTTCTCTATCCAGAGATGAGCATCAGCAAGTGTCTCACAATTCCTGAGGACTTCAGGGAAAAGATCAGCAAAGTTTGGACGGTGCCGAAGATTCGCTTCTCGGGTGCAGATGAGGTAGGTCCTAATTGATATTTCACAATGTTCACTTGTGTGGTCACTCTGTGTAAAACAATTGTGAGATAGGAGATTGAACTGCTTCAAATAGTCTATCAATTTAAAAACAAAGAATGAATAGGCCTATCCCATTTTCCTTCTCTATAAAATATGAAAGCACCGTAGGCCTATTGCAAACTGTACCTTGTACTAGGAACACACTTGTCAAACACTAGAGTGCAGCAACACATAGGCCTAAGATAATGTACTAATGATCAGATTCATTGCTATTACACAAAACAAAACACTTTTGAATAAATACAAAGCAAGTACTTGAGATGTGTTAAACAATATTTCTATCCTCTTTCTAGTTTACTGTATATTGTAAACGTTTTATTTGTCAGTATCTGCACTTACATAGCCACTCTCACCAGAAGGTGGCGCAAGTACTGCACGTTAGTTTATATGTGATTAGGCCCCGTGAATAATGTGGCAGGCATGATTGTTTTCTTCCTTTGTGATGTTGAGTCCATGTGCTAAACATACATTTCCTTCTCGTTTTATTGTAAAACCAAAAAATTATACTTGGGTTATCATTATTTAATATCATTTAAGGGTATGGCCGAGCACCATTGATGGACCGCTCTTCAGCAGGAGGGAAGCTGCAGAACACATTTATTTTTTAAAATCTCTGTTTGGATAGCATGCAATGTCTGACAATAGATTGCAGCAAACGGCACACAAAGCTGTGCGTGCTTCAGCGGAGTAAACCATTGACCCGATGTCCTTTTTACCTTAGAAACTTCCATTAGGGATAAAAGACTTTGTTTTTTAATCAATTTAAGATGAAAACAACAAAAAGGAAAGTCGTAATTACACTTTACTTATTACTGCAATTAACATTATCTGGTCTCAACGTCGTCAATTGTTCAACACTACCCCGTGTGAACTCTCGCGGGTGAACCCGTGAATTCTAAACACATTCATTTTATGTATTTGTTTTTATGCTAATTAGAAAAAAGATTCATTAAAATGTAGTTTTTTCTTTTTTAGTAAACATGGGATATGATATGCAAAAAAAAAATCTGACCTTAAACCTTGATGTTAATTTATTTATAGAAACATAAAACCATTTAGAAGTGGTGTAGTGTACATATTACACTATGTTAAAAAAGTGTGCATGTTGAAATGATCTGTGTGCTGTTTGTTGTCTGTTGGAAGTAGAATACATTTCTGAGTGAAAGATAGAGAGAGAGAGCTATTCACTCTACAACCCCACAGAAGCCCTTGCTGTAGCAGACAATGAAACTACATCAACCGCACACCAAATCCTGTACCCGCAAATTGAAAACTTAAATTGAAAGCCACCTCGATTTAGGGAGCTAGTTCATGAATTCCAGAGCTAAGCAGTCTAGGCCCTAAGATGATCTATCGCCTTTCTCTTACCCAAACTCCATTTGATGTATGGTCGTATTATCCATAATGCTGTCTTACATGGTTCTCCTTTTGCGGCCAGAATTCTGTGTCACACAACAAAACAGATTACGTGTTGGATTAGATCAATACAAACTCATCCACTGGCCTTTGAAATCTAATCTTCCTCTCCTTGCTGACACTTAAGCAAACTCATGGACGAGACTTCTGTGTATGTGTATGTGTGTGTGTGTGTGTGTGTGTGTGTGTGTGTGTGTGTGTGTGTGTGTGTGTGTGTGGTGGCTCTGCTGCTCATCCTCTGTGACTGTGTGGTTCTGCCAACCAAACTGCTGCTTTCTGCCACTCGATAGCTGAACTACAGACGAGTGGTCAGTCAGTCTCCACTCCCACTGCGACACCCACTTCATTACCAGGATTGGATCGGTGCCTGCTGAGTAATTGTAATGCAGCGCAATGGGCAGTGATCCAGCATGCCCACCCCTCTAAGTGGGCACTTGTGGCCGAAAACAAAAGCAAAAGTTCACGCAAATGTCCCTCTCCAAATTTCAGAAATAATGATCGGAAAGTACGATTTGAACACGATTTGAACAGTTAACATTGGCATGTTAACAGTATTGCAATAGGTATGCAAATCAATACTCAATAATCAATGTCTAAATAAAACAACTGAATATATGGCCATTTCCATGTCATATTTCAATCCATTTTATTAGGGCTGTACCCGACTGAGAATTTTACAAGTCGACTCCGATTCGCCAGTTCAATCGATTATTATAACAATAAAACAACAGCATGTTTCCAGTTTTACACGCCATTACGGTAACCGGGTTACGGAAGCAAGTTGAAGTGACAGGCGCGATAAATCCATAGGCTAAATCAAACCATAATATTAGACGAGAACTGATGTGAATTTTTTAAATAATGGATATTAAACAAATATTCACTTGACGTAATAAAGCGATCTAAAGCTGGACGCGAAAGGCACACTCGCCGTTCAAGTCAGTTAGCGGCTTTTCAGGTTGCAGTTAACATCGCTAGACCCCCCGCGGAGGTTAAAGCACACACTCATCCAGATCTTTTTACAATAATGGTTCAGATACTTCCTTCGCCACCCTAACCCTAACCCAGGGCACTTGCCTGTTGATTTTTTTTTAGGGTTAGGGTTAGTTTTTTTTTTTTTACATGTTAAGGTCTCTCATTAGATCTAACATGAAATATGTCTCTTCGTGAAGCATTAGTTCTCTTGTAATAATTATTTTCTCTTCCCCATGATTACTATGGAATGGAATTCCTGTATCTTAAGCCTCGATCATATTTTATGTGGTTATTATAATGCACATTGGGGGGAAAACAACCGCGATTGTTCGACTGAAATAATTTGAGTCGACTCGGGGGTCTCTGATCGACGATTCTACTGCTAGCCGACTTTAAGGGTACAGTCCTACATTTTAACGTCATACCAATACAATACAATCAAGTTAATTTGGCAACGCGAAATGTATCGCTATTTGTATTGGTTAAAGGACTGTTTTACCGTAAATGTTATGAGATATTTGATATGTAATATGATTGGATAATGCCATGGAAACGCAGGTGTAATTGTTAATATAGGTTCTGGTTAAAACATTTTGATTGTGTGGGTAATTGAAGAAGGGGTCAGTTCTGTCAGAAATCACTCATGCCATTAATGTAAGCATTTATTGCATGAAATAGTAATACACTTTAGTTTGGCGGTATGGCTCCACTCTTTTAGGGTGCTCCCTGCTGTAGGATTTAAATCATGACATACAGGTGTCAGATCATACCAACATGTGACAACAGGGAGCACTACACAACACCCCCATGGGTTACATCAGATATCTCAACCCATTGTGTGGGTCACATACAATACAGAGCAGAACAAAGCAGGTGGAGGCTGGGGTGGTGGTGGTGGGTGAAATCCAGCTCAGCACTAAACTTCGCAGAAAGTGTGTGTGAGATGGAAGGTCTTAAATTGACCGGCTGTCAGTGTACGTGCGTTTGATTGGACCGCATTAGCTGTCAGCTGATAGGTGCCGCTTGACTCTTGTCATATATATATATGACAGATATTTATTTGTTTCTAAATTGATTGGTATGCAACCCTAACCCTAACCCTAACCCTTTTAATGGAAGTCAAACAACTTTTCGAGGTCAAAAAGATAATTACCATCTTTGAATCAGTTATTGTTCATCTGCGGTGTGCTATTATGTACATGTATCCTTTGAATCAATAAGTGTAAATTAAGTGATGCTTTGCACTCACTCTGATCTCACAACATAATATAGTGTATTCATCCACTAAATCAATAAAGCATTTATGAAATGCTTTTAAAGTGATTTTTTTTTATTATGTTGAATATGCTTTCCCCAGAACCTTCTGAAGTTTATGTTGTCAAAACACTGGAGCCAACACAGTGCTCCCAAGATGTCCACACCCCCACAACTATTAACGTGTATTTAAGATGCTAATAACAGGATTTATAGGTTGAGATGATGGGCCAAGATTGGAGTAACTTGTAATTAGAACATAAGCAGCCTCTTTTATGTTTGCCGCCCGAGAGGTCAGAGGTGAGACGAGGAGCTGCAATCCTTTCATTGATTGAGTCCTGTTCCCTTTGTTTGAGTGTAGCACCTCAAGCTCTCTTGAGATGTGTGCACTAGCGGCATGGCTGACTTGTTGAGAGTAGCTCTACCTTATGTTGATGGCTGGGGGGGGGGGGGGGCAGAACCAGAACCACAGGGCAGAACCAGAACCAGAACCACAGGGCATAAGGGAATTCAAAGCCCCAGTTTTGGGTAAACGTTCCTGCTTGCATCTGGTGGATGGAGGGATGGAGAATTTAAACCATTACTCCGATTAGAGCTGCCTCACTATCATCTCCCGCTTGCCGCTATTGGCTGTTTACACTCGTGTTCCCTCTCTCTCTCTCATTTTCTTCTTCTCCTTCCTTTTCTCTCTCCCTGTGAATGATTTTTATGCTTTGCTAAAACATGTGGAGGCGTTGGGAGAGGATTTAAACGCAACGACACCCCCCCCCCCCCCCCCCCCCCCCCCCTTTTTTTTTTTTTTTTCTT
>OOFB01016721.1:0-10012 GCA_900323305.1 Trachyrincus murrayi | reverse complement strand
ATTTTAACACCCCACCCCCCCCCCCCCCCCCCCCCCCCTCCACCTTTTTTTTTCTCTTTGCTTGCATCTCTGTGTTCTCTTCTACAAGCTTCCGATTGGCAACGGGGCATCTCTGAGCGCGGATGTGCCCAGGGCAGGCTGCCGTCTCGGGCTGCCCACTCTCCGGAGCGCCCTGGTGGTTCCTCCCCCCGTCATCCCTAGGAAAGCCTCCACGTCCACCCAGGCAGCGGGTCTCGTCGGGTGTGAGGGAGAGTGAGAAACAGAAAGAGTGCACACGACAAGGGGGATTCTTTTTATTTGTATTATCCTATGTGGGCGATTGGCCTCATCTGACAAAATGGTCACGGATGTATATTTAGACATTCGAGAGATGACTTCTCTTGTGACTTATGACAGTGAGGGTGAAAACGTGAAACATGTAATGTCTCTCTAATTGAATATGCATTGTGCTCAAGTGGGTGGTGTTGGCTCCATTGGATTACATCACCACGGTACCGCTCCCTGCCAAGATTCACAGAGTTCATTTCCCTGGCTAATGTTTTGTCACCACGGGACCCCCCTCCTTTTATTCGTTGTCCATTTCTGAAGAACCGGTGTGATTCATGTGAGGCACCAGCAGACCAGTATCAATGCATATTCATCACAATGGAACGTGGCAATAAGCCGGCTAATCCACATGCCTGACCAGGAATCAGTTAAAGTGTTGTGTATGGTACACCAGAGCAATTTTAGGATCTGGGTTCATCCCCACTGGACTGGTGATTTTAGACAGGTGTGCAGAGATGTTTCTTTCTGTTCTTGGCCCTTTCTCTTGTCTGACTCATTACTTCTTTGCTTGTCTTTTTTTCTTTTAGCATATCTTCCTCCGTCGCTCTTAATCTGTCTCCCATGCCTTAACAAATTTTTGTCATTTTTTTTAACAATAATTCTGAGCCTCCTGTGTTTGCCTATCACTTACATCTAAGAGCTAATGCATGAATAGTTGAAGTCGGTCTATGTCTAATGAGTGAGTAAAATATGGTTTCAGTTCATATGGAATATGCATTGTATTATTTATAAGAGGACACTAACAGATTATAGAAGATGGAGGATGCTCTTGTGGGTGACGATAGGTTTAGATGCTTGCAGTGTTTTCAATGTTCGATTCATTATTTGTGCCAAATTCCCCTTCAGGGGTTAATAAAGGAATATCTATTATTGCGAAATTACCAATATGTGCATTGAAAAAAAAACACATATACGCAATGTTTCAACTCATTGTAATTATACCTTTAGAGGTTCGAAATGTAAATTTATTACATCAAAGACTTCCAAGTTGCTAATATAAATACAGACCAAACCTGTGCCTTCTGATTTAGTATTCACTGAAATGCTATCCTGTCCTTTTCATATACATTGGTGGCAAGATCAGTTCAAACAGAGATTCATCATCTGCACGGAAACGCATCAGCTGCTATGGATGCTTAGACAAACATGCAAGATTAAATTTCAATTTATATGAGCCACAGACACCTAAGATTTGTCAGGGAAATCATTTTGATAGCCATCAAAGCGTCTGGGTTGCACTTTGGCACAGTATGTTAATACATTCATGTTCCTAATGGTGGTCCATCAGGCGTATATCTGGTGGTAGTATGTGCTGAAATATCACACAGGTTCAAGTTTGAGTTTTTGCAGACTTTGAATAAGGCAAGCAAGCATTGTTGAATTAATTATGCGAATCAATTAAAACAATTAAAAAAACCTACAAAGTCATTGACCTCGTCATAGATCGCAGCGGAAGCCGTAACATTGAACATTTGGAAGATACTGGTGATTGCCTCTGCACTAAAGTCTCAGGACCCAAAACCGGTGACAAGCCTTGTTTTCTAAGTCTTTGTCTTTGCATTTCAAGATATTTAAATGGTAATATTATAAAATAAAGCACAATTTAACTAAATGCAACTTGTTGAAGTTGTCAACATTATTAGCACTTATATATAACAGCATAATTGCTTTCAGAATCGGACGTAGTGTAGCATTTTCATACAAATATGCCCCCCCCCCCCCATTTAGAACTACCAAAAAGTTATAATAAGTGATCATTGGAAGTTTCCTTAAGACTTAGATGCTTAGTGGCATGTAGCCCAAACTGTTTTGTGGTCCAGCACAGGGTTTAGCTACACTTTTGCAACCAATCCTCTGATTCACCTTCTCTAAAAACAGCTCGAGGGCTGCTCCAAATGCTTAACTCTCCATAATGCCATCCCCTTCATCTCCTCAGCAGTCTTATTGTCTTAACTCTGGATGCAGGCGTGGAGTGGAGGAACTGGAAAAGGGGTTAACACGCGTTTAATATAAAATAAAGAACCCTTACTTTTTTTTTTATATATACACACACACACACACACACTTTGCGTTTTTTTGTTGCTTATCTCTCCCCCTTGTGTGATTGGTACTGTCTACCCGTTGCTTTTCATGCGGTGGTTTCTTTGTCTTGGCTAATCAGTCTGCAGGTGTTTCACACTGCGTGTGTGTTTGAAATATAGGTTGGTGTGAGGAGCTTTAGCTGGGCTCCAGCGCATCATTGTCCTGGTTTTACACGGAACAGGCTCCACCTGTTAATGGTGGTTGGTGCTCTATTGATAGATTGATTTATCAGTGGCTGAGCACAGGGGGAGGATCACACACGCAGGAGCTGCCATTTCGCTTGTCATCGCTGTGATCCTGTAGTTTGGAAGCAGAGAAAATAGTATGCAAATCATTTGTTAATCCCTTTACATTATTTGTTCCATTTCTCTCCTTCGTTTTCACACTTGATTTTATTTTATTTTTTGCACAGCAAGCTGACAGGCGGACTCCCTCACATTTTTAATTCTTAAAAGAATCATCCATCCATCTTGCTTTCAGAGCACACTTGATTTAATTAAGTAATTTAATTAATTTATGAGATTTACCTGAGCGGTACTTAAAAGGTACTCTTTATTTTGCTCTTCAAAACCTCTCCCGGGGAAACTATTTTGATTTCTACTGTATACGTGAACATTTTTCACGTTGTTGCCGTTCTTGTCTATTACTAAAGGATTATGGAGATGCCCTAAGCACATATTACTTTTTGGTAACCTGTATGCATGTGTTTGCTGTGCAAACCTTCATCCGCGGTCTATACTTTCCAGAAGGAATAACAAAAAAAGATTACCTCGATATTAGGATGAGCATCATCGGCATAAGAGTCTAGAACTTTACAATACCGCGGGAGATTTTGTGTCCGGTGTCATAGTTTGCTGTTCAAACAAATAATAAGAAATAGGTGGGATGGTCTTACAGCCATGAAGCTTAAAATGCAAAAATCACGATTAAGCCGAATCTTCCTTGGCCAATGGCGTCACATTTTTGTGGGCTTGTGTTGATCGTCTCCACTGCCTCGCACGCCGCCCCTCCCCAAATGAAAACACTAGAGATTTAGGTGGCTTTTCACAAAATGTATCTCGACATTTATCCAGCTTAATCTTCTTAACATATTAAAGTGATTTGCTTCACCCTGAAGTGGCTGAAGCTATATCAATCTCACCGCCCCTCATGGCACTAAGACCTTAAAGGCATTGTGGACATTTATCACATTTTCCATTTTCCTGAATGAGACAAAGGTGGGCAGAAGTCAACCTGCTGTGCAGTTTTGCCCATGAGAGAGAGAGAGAGAGAGAGAGAGAGAGAGAGAGAGAGAGAGAGAGAGAGAGAGAGAGAGAGAGAGAGAGACCAACTGTTGCACTCACGACAGTTCGCTTCATCACACAGCTCTGCCAGGACTGCCCACACCGTGGTATGGAGGTTTAGCAGCTCTCGGCTCCATTGAAAGAGTTTTAGGTAGGTAGAGTAGGTGTTGGCAAGTTGCTTTGTTTTCTCTTTTGGTGGTTACCATGAGAGGATAATAATATAAAACTGAACTGTAACCGCCAAGATGCTGCCGATTTACCAGTGCCAACTTTGTTCCCTTTCAGCTAATTTGGGTACTTTCCAGCAGATGATGATGATGATGATGATGTGCTTAACCTTTTCTCAAGACAGGGCACACATTAAGTTTGGGAATTTGTAGCGACAGTTGCAGTCTGTTTTCTTTGGATTCCCTCCTCCCAGATTGGACACAAAAGGCCTTGGTCAAACCCAGGGACGTCTCCTGCTATTATTGGACGAGATGCTCTATGTATCTGCTGCAGGGCAAATTATTTGTCTGTTCTAATGAGCTGAGCTTGATGTTTAAACTTTGTAGCTGCATTGTGACTCAAGCGTGAACCTATTCATTGTCGTCTTGGTATTTAGCTAAATGTCTATTACAGTTAAATCTAAATGATCATCGTATCAGAGATGTAATTTCTTTAACGAGAGAATCAATGTGGGGGAGAATGCATCATTTTATAGTGTCTTAGGATACCTCTTGAAATGCCTACATGCATTATGATCTTCTAAGTTATATTTCATTGTATGTTTCAAATGTGTCTGTGGACGGTATTCCAACAAGTAGAGCATAATGATACGATGGACAACGTCAGCTCTGTATCCCTGATACAGTCTGGCAGAGCTTCACAGGTCCTGACCTCAAAACCCACAGTGGAGAACGGAGAAACTCTGAAAACGAGGAACATTTTCTAAAACATTAATATTAAGGTATTTCATGGGATCTGGACAATGGGAAATTACTCAAGGTTTCTGTACAATAGCGGTACAATGAATAGTTGATATCTAATAGACCCTTTTCACAGAGGCGTCAACACAGGTGTTGCTCATAACAATAATTGTGGGTCTGCTCCTTTCATGTACCAGGGCACGGGTAGGAGACTTATCTTCACTAGTTTAATCTCCTACCCGTGTCCTGGTACATAAAAAGACACCTAGGTTTGTCCTACGATGACACCGCTGTGAAAAGGGTCTTTTGAGCCACAGTCGCCCGGATTAACTGCTTGCTACCTACTAGCCACATACAACCTCTATTCAGATTAACTGCTTGCTAGTTCAACTGATGAACGGCATTGCCCCTGTCCACTTTAGTTCTTCTGTTGAGGCCATTGAGCGCATCCTAATATGATATGTAAGTCTTTTGTGCTTTTGTGATGGTGTCATATAGGGTTAGGGTTAGGGTTAGGTTAACAAATCACCCAAAAAGTTCATAGAGAAAAATAAAAGTATTTATTATTGATTAGATTCCATGTTGCCCTACCATTTGACCTCTTTGGCCGACCATGAATACACTTGCATTCATAAAAAAAAAGCTTTCATGACTAACAAAGACAATAGATGACACGGATGCTTTTTGTCTAGCCTCGCGGGGAACCTGACCTGTGTCTGAAATGTGTCCGATTGTGGCTAAAATGTAAAAAACCTTGTTCCACGTAGCACAGCTCCACGCAGCTACTTCAAACAAACTGCGAGCGGCTGCTTCTTTTCATAAACACAGAAATAGGAGAAATTGATTAGAAGTGGAAAGCTTAGAACTGTGTTGGATGTTTTCTTCCCGAACCATGAATCTTTTTCTTGAACAACTGCAGCTTAAATTTAGAAAAAAAAAAAATTCTGGCTTTGTTTTTTATTTCTTTGTCCAAATCCTATCGAGGGGTGCTTCAGGTTTTTCCTTGAGTAAAAAGTTGATATTGTTGTGGAGAAGGAGAAAGGACTTTTTTCCCCTGTCTGTGTGCAGGATGTAGATTCCCCCCCCCGTGAAATCCTAATTGTGCCTTGGAGGGCTGGTAGGGTATCTCAACAGGATTTATGTCTGTGTATGTTAGAGTATGTCTTTTAGCCTGAATGCGGATATAACCCTTTCATTGCACAAGCTGTTGATTTTTTTCTTCTTCATATGTGCTGATAGGCAGCCAAAGCTTTTGTGTGTAAAGACATTGGAAGTTTGGTTTGGACAGCTTCCATATTGAACATTTGTTTTTCATTCATGTACGTATATATATACGTTAAGTTAGAGCTAAATTAGATGACAAGCAGACTGCTCTCTGCAGATTGACTCTATAAGACTATTTGTTGATGTTCACAGCCAGATTGGACCAGGGAAAACCAGAAAGCATATCTCAAGATAAAATACATCTACCCTTCCTTCCGCTTGGTGCCAATCCTGTTTTAAGACACGGTCCACAGTCAAACAACATATGTAACGATTATCACTCTGGTCGCCTCAACAGGAGATCTTTTAACGATGCTATCGGAGGCTCTTAACACCTGCCTGATTCCTCCCATCTAACGGTTTAACTCACTCTTCCCTCTCGTTCTTTAATATCGGCGGCAAGTAGCAACATGGAAAATAGCTGATATATTCAAATGAATCATCAGTGCTGGAAATGATTCAATATGTGCTGCATTCAGATGGCTGATATATTATTCCCTTGGGCAGCATCGGCGACGCAGTGCGCAGCCGTTTTCATGTGTGCTTTCTTTATCAGTGTGTCAGGCAGAGACGATGAGCTTGTTCTGTGTGAATGGAGGAGCCCTTGAACCATAAACCTGCAGCCCCTCTGATAACAGTTTCCACATTGTGATGTCGTGAACGTTTGCTGTCATGTCCCCTCTGACGGGGCTAAATATATCAACATTTACTAAATAAAGGGTCTGTCATAGAAATTACTTTTATTTCAGCCAGCTCTGACATTTTTTTCTTCCGCTTTTGTATCCCCGGCCTTATTTTGCAAAGATTAATTTATGAAAAAATAGAATTTAAAAAAAAGAAATCATAGCAGAAACACGTTAGCGGTAATTCCTACTTCATATCCCAGCTTTGAATTTAAAAAAATGTTCGCAAGGTTTTTAACCGTTCTTTTTAGTTGTGACTTTGTACGTGTACGTGTTTTACGGTGAACCCCGTCTGCACAGCGCGAGCCGTGATGCATTGAGTCGGACCTCCTGGGCGCCTTGACGTCTGAGGGGAGCCACGTCGTGGTAGGTGAGATGAGCGCTGCTGCACTGATTCACTCAGAGCCCGCGTGATGACATGGGCCCCCGATTGTCAGACTGGTGGGCTGGTGATATTGGAACACAGACGGTGCTTGTCTGTTTGAAATATTCAGTTTTGAGCTTCCAAGCCCTGGGCACTCCTCGCTCCCAGTCTCCCAACACCCAGCTTCGCCCACTGAAACAAGAGTCTTCCATACTGGAAAATCCAGGCCTGTCAACTGGCAGTCTGGACTTGGTTCAGCCTGCACGCCAAGCACCACCACCACCACCACTGCCACCCCCCAGCAGGCACTAGAGCTAGCCTCCCCGTGCAGAAGCCTTTTGGTCGCCGGCCATGGATGGCGTCAATAGCATCTTCCTACACAGAAGTGACTGAACGGAGGGCACACGAAAATGTGGGAATAATTTACACTTCCGCACTGTACTACCATCAGAAACCATAATTAATCATGATAGAAAAAATGTGGAAGCCATCTTGGCTGGTGAGACACCCAGTGCCTGTGAACAGCACTGACACCTTTGACAGCTCCCATGGCCAAATGGGAAGAGGTGTTGAATGGCTACAATTTAGCTCCCACCATGGCGGGATGCACCCCCTAAAGTGGAGAATGGTCCTGCTGCATTATGTTTTCCCACAGAAAGCATTGGCATACTTATGACTTATTATGAATGCATAAGTCATAAGCCTATGTATTCTTTAGATAGGTCACTTGGCCAGACAGGCAGTTGGTTTATTGTTGAACCTTTGTTCTAATCTAATCTAGCGTGCAAGATTTCACTATTTAGCAATTATTACACATTTGTTTCCATAGTAACTAAATAGCAGCCTTGTGTAGATTAAACAACTTCAAAAACTACATTTTGTATTGAAGAATGTTTCTGTAAGTAATTAAAGAACAGATCGAACCCTGGAACAAGCTGGGCCCAATAATTATCCACAGGCATCATTGTTTCCAATTGGATTCTTGGTCTTCAAATTAGCTGTTTTTTTAATCACAGATTGTAGGTGAGAATCCAAACCATTAACCTTTTTTTCTAAATAAGTTGGTTTCCTACGCACATGGCAATTAAAATGTGCTAACAACACTTGGTTGTCAAAGTGGCAGATACCATACTTTTTAATGGAATGACATGCCAGACAGATTAATTATACATACAAGTCCACAACTGTAATTTACCCTGCTTGACCTTGTTCTGCTCCCTGACTTATGAACATGTCAAAAACATGTCGGTTCATGGTTCATTTACCACGGGCCGGTCTTTAAGTTCAGAATTAGTCCGTGCCTAGCTGTGCGCTATTGGAGAGCAACCCTGCTTTTTTGGTAGTTGTGTCTGTGTATGAGCCAGTGCATTTTGCAGAATAGCTTCCATCGCCGTGAGTAGGTGTTTGTGTGCAAAGCCACCGCTAGGAAGTGTCGAAAGCCTCAGCTAGCAAGATCGCATCCAGGGTGACTAATAAGCTTAACATGAAGCACGGGTGTGTTCGTAAGCATGGTGCCGTAAAAGAAGTCCTCAATGTTGAGAGAAATGCAGAAATTGTTCCTTAGGCTGCGGCTAATTCCATCACCCCCCTCAAGCTTCAATCAGACTGTGAACCGGCGTACCAGGACTTCTCAACAGAAATAAAGTGGTTCGCAAACACGGCTAAATACAGACTGCATTTCAACTTTCCCAAGAGTGTGATTGCAAGAGTGAGTGTCTGCTTTTAATTGCTGCAGTAAATGACAATGTAAAATAGAGTTGATTTGGGATTGAAGCCAGGAAAAGGTAGAAGGTAATGTATCCATTTTGCATAAGTTGAAAGGGTTAGGCATACTGAAAATTATGCATATTGCGTATAGATTGTTAACATTATGACATCTTCAAGATGTGAGTCTAAAACAAAGTAATGGTCATGTGCTTATGTAACCATTACACTTAACATTCAAATTCCACTGTAAATGTGCAACTGTTTGGCACATGAGATGGTCGCATTGTGATTACTTATTTATTTCCCAAAAAATGTAGGGTGGTCTTTTCCATACATTAACGTCCACGTTTCACCTTCTTTTGACTATTTGGTTCCTAGAAATGTAGATTTTAAGGCACATCATGTAGCTCTCCTGTGTAGGAGGCAGGCTTTGTTAAAAATAGCCAGGTTCGGAGGTAGTGGGCAGTTTTCACTAAGAGCCGCATTAGACCACAGTGAGAAATATTAAGCATTAGCCCTTTCTCTTAATAATGTACCCTTGACTGATACATGTTAATAATACAAGCATGTTAAACAATACCTGGCATTTTTCCTAAATTCTCCTTTTTTGTAATGTAAAGTCAATGAGGTGTGACATTTTTTGTGGTAGACTGTTTAGGGTTGTCCTATTTTGGTCTATGCAAATAACAGGAGAAGATGCGTATCAAATATAGTGTATACAAATACCAATTGAAATAACTACAATATAGGCTACACCTAATATACAAAACAATAATAATACAATACAAGAGAAATGCTGTGAGTTTTTGGGTAGGTTTTTGTTTTGTTATTGCAAAGCTAAAGATTAAACTATTTAGTTGACTAAAATAATAGAGATAAGTTTGTTCCTTCGTAATGAAATGGGATGAGAAATGATGTAAACTCTCCCTTGGGACTAGTTCAGAAAACTATTTGATTTGAATCTTGATGATTGGTTGATAATGTATCATGTACCAAGTAAAAATACAATTTGCAAATATCTTGCTGCTTTTCTCTGTTTTAGATCATTATGAAATGAATAGTTTTCTTTGTGACAAAACAAGCACATTTAAGACATTTGGCCTGTGACTTGTTATTATGCATGACATTTTATATGACAAAATGTCTGCCTCTTAATATTAATTTGCCTCTGTCTCATCATTTTGTCCCCAACTACAAATGGGCAACACTTACTCAGTGTTTTTTAGAAGCTACAAATTACAATATTACTCCTCAGTTCTGCCATTTAATAAAGCATCACCAGTTTATCCTTTATCATATTATTTGTATCTTTTGTTAGCTGAAGGGTGCCCTGGTCTAGGCTTTATTCTTTTATATCCTAAGGTAAGAGGAGCATACCGTGTGTGTGTGTGTGTG
>OOFB01016720.1:28508-44269 GCA_900323305.1 Trachyrincus murrayi | reverse complement strand
CCCACGGAGGACACTGTCTGTACACAGTTACCGAGGCAGGAGTGGCAGCTTGAAGAGCGCGCAGCAGGGCTGCAGTCACCCAGCTATACGAGGCTCCAGGACCCTCGCTGCAGTGGCCCCTGCTAACGTTGAAATCATTAATCATAGCCCACTTGAACATTATGACTGGCCGAGTACAGAATCGGTAACCATTATCGGCTCGGATGGCAGTTAAAACCTCTCCTTATTTTTCAAAACAAAGTGAATGGCGGCTGGTGAGAGCCATGCAGGACCTGGAAGGGGAAGAGAACAACTCGGACTGGATTACACTCACTTGGTTTCCGATGAAGGAAATATTCAGACGGAGAGAGAGAAAGTGAGGTTCTTTTCAATAGCCTTATAAAACAAGAAACAAATGTTATTAATAATAATAATAATAATAATAATAATAATAATAATAATAATAATAATAACAACAATAATAGTAATAATAATAATAATATAATCTAATAATAATAATAATAATAATAATAATATTATATAATAATAATAATAATACGTTCAAAACAAAAAATGTGTAGGAGGCTGGTGAATGGTTTAGGCTACTATGCTTTATTGTTAGTTATCCCAAAACAAAACATGATACAATTAATAGGCCTACTATAAATATACAATAAATATAAACTTTGTCTAGAAAATAAATCAATCCTATTAAAAAGATCAAGATTGCGTTGTCAACGTAGGCCTACTTCTTATGTAGTCTTTTAGTAAGCTATTTATTTGGAAACAGTGTGGAGCCAAGATGCCTACAAAATAAACACAACAAATGTAAAATATGAATTTGGTAACAAACCGTTTGAAATGATCAAATAGGACCTACAATCAGACATTTACACAACTACTAGCCTATTACATTTGTATAAACATAATTCGAAAATTGACCTATTGAGTCGACATCTCTAAATCATCTCTATCATCTCTATCTCTAATACAACAAAAACATCATGAAACGTAAAGGCGATCTACCTCAAATTAATTGGGAAAAAAAAAGGGTTTCAACCTCAAGCCGAAGCTAAAGAACGCCCTTTTCTCTGTGAATTAGAGGCATGTTGAAGCCTACTCTGCCTGTATGAAATGGATTGAGAGGAACATAGTAACACAACAGAGGGAGGGAGGGAGGGAGTAAGGTTGAGAGGTGAATAAGGTAGAGAGTGTTAAAAGTGGCAAAGAAGAGAGCGAGAGAAGCAGAGATACTTTTCTAAGGCCATTCATTTAATTATTGCGTGGAAACCCTGGGGTATTTTAGGCATTTTGTTTATCATCTCAAAAGGTTTAACCATGATGGAACCATGAAGAAAGAAACATGTGCTTGTGTTATGTGCAAAAAAATATAGCACCAACAACTCTAATAATAATATCTCAGTGTACCAAGCCTGTGCAACTTCACGTGTCTTTGTGAGGGGGGTGTAGTCCGAGCTGAGAGCTAGCTTTAGCCTGTTAGCAGCCGGAAGCTCTGGTGTTGAAAAGCAATAGCTGCAGTCAAAAAACTTTCTTAGCAGCATCACCACTGTCGGCGGGTATAAATAGCACCGCTGGGGGGGGGATTGGCCAAACTGTGGCTATTTATTTCCAGGGGGGGGCGAAGGTTTTACAAATCTCCTCTAGACAATTAAAGCTTAAGTTCTTTGCAGTCAAAACAAACATCAACATTGTTTCCTCACAAGCGGTATCAACCGCCGTCAAATATTGTCCGATAGCCTTCCGTCTGGCAGTAGTGACACGCACCTTATCTGCGGCCAGGTAGCGGCTGTACCTGGGGGAATCGCTGGTGTGATAAAGAAGCGGCCGGGACAGGATAAAGGCTGCGGTCTGGCCGTGGAGGAGTTAATGATGGAAGCCACTGGAGACAGGAAGTCTTCAAAAAGTGAAAAGCACTTTATTGCACACCTGAATGGCGGGGCTTGGGTTTCCCTGCGGCCCGATGGGAAAACCACATTACAGATCTTTACACAGGGTCATTACAAAAGGCCAGGCAAGGTTCAAGTGAGCCATTCGGATTTGAATGACAAACGGTTGCATTGCTCCATTGAAGGCTCCCCCCCCCCCCCTCTCTCTCTCTCTCTCTCTCTCTCTCTCTCTCTTGTGTGACCTGACTTTGAGCCCTGCTCAGAGATGGAAACTTTTGTCAGGTGGAGGTCTTTAAAAAGTGCAAAAATGGTGGTGGCAAAAAAAGCAACAGTGAAATGAATAAGTGTTTATTTTAAAACGATGAGTCGTGTCTTCGCGTTGGTTATCGGCCTCGGGAAAAGACCCGTTTTGACGGCCATTTCCTTTTCAGTCAGCAACAGGTTGACGGCTCCATAACCCACAATACATTGCAACATGACATCATCTCCCATCTAAAAATGAACAGTGGCATCGATCCCCCGCCTGCCTGACCTTCTATAAGTCAAATTTAGAAGATATGTGATATGTGTTTAGATGGAAGTGTATATTTACCTGTCAACTGGAACTCAAGGACATGGCATAGGGAGCGTGTATCCAGTGAGAGACGTGTGGGGGTGGGTGGGAGGTGAAAACGAGTTGTAAAAGTGATACATTTCCCATATTTCTCAAGTGGTGGCGGAGCCCTGGAACTGGCACTGCGCTTGTAGCTGAACAGTTAATTGCTCAGTACAGCGAAGGCTCAACAAAATACTCATAAACCACAAAGAAGGGAAGAAAAAAGATGAGTCGAGTAAGAATCTTTCCCTTCCTCCCTCGCTTCTTCTTCTTCTTCTCCCTTTTTTCTCCTTTCTTCATCTTCCTAGTCTTCGTCACTCATATGGCGAGACTGCCGGCCCTGTGCCCTACACAGTTTTCCAGCTCACAAATATTATGTTGCCAGTGGCAACAATTTCATAAAATAACCAATCACATCTGCCCCCCTTTTCAAATATTTCCAAAATTAAGCCGTGGCCATCTATAATGGAGGAGCAGGCTCATCTCTGCTAGGATTTCATGCCAAGATTTATTGCACTGTGATTAATGATCACAAGGCTTGTTTTTACCCAAGCGACGGTACTTATGAATGAAAACGGGCCCCGGTGCAGCATGCTGCTATCAACTGGATTAGTGGTTCTGATTATGCCTGGGATCTAGACTCTGCTCTCAGCACCAATCAAACACTGCGGTCGATGTCTCCCATAATAATAATTACGCTCTGGTCTCCATAGCCACCACCCCATGTTACGGTAGCCCTCCCTCCTCCACCGATGACATCGAGATACTTGCTTGGTAACAACAAGCTAGCGATAGCTTTCGTCAGCCTGATCACGTTTAAAGATGGAATAGCGGTGGACAGGCACCCTGGGTGTGTTTGGCTTGTATCACATTCTTCTTTTCCAACAACCGGATCATGCTCAATTTGATTATCATACCTCAGATTCTTAAATCCATTATAGAGTCAATGGATATGACTCCTATTTCCACATGCCCCCACAACCCTGTCCCCCCCCACATACACATACACACACACACACACACACACACACCTCGCCTCCTCTTCCCTCTACCTCTCTACCCTCCAAGACCCCCTGCCGACCTGCTAGTGTGGGCCTGCAGATGTCATGGGGCCCGCACGGGCTCTCCACTGAGAACCAGAGATGACACAGTATCTGGGTCACTTCTGTCAGAGCCCAAATGCCACTCTGGGAGGCTGACCTTTTCCAAGACGTAGGAGGAGATCCCCACCCCCACCCTCCCCTCCTCGTTGCCTTCTCAGCCACAAACAAGCGCTCTCTTCTGGCTCTCCTGAAGGCCTCTAAAAAGGCTTCCAATCTTCAATTTTCCATTAAATTTTTCTCGTCCACGACAATACATTTCGCAACGATGGCGAAAAATCTAAGCTGACAAGTAAACACAGCGGCTGTAAATCGGCCGATATGGCCGTTGGTATTCAGGTCAGGGCAAGGACCGTCGCAAGCCTGCGATGGTCAGACACATACACTGCGTATCCCATCTCATTTTGGCCGGACCCCACATATGCTTCAAGGATACATGCGTTTGGAAGGTATGGGGTTACACACCGTTTTGCTACAGTTACAGATGGTTCAGTTTGACGAAGTGGAATACTTCAATTAGCAAGAAGCCCAGTCAACACCCTTCAAAGGCTTCAACGTGGTCGTCCGCCATCCGACATATTTAGGAATCCACTAGCCAAGATGTTCCTTTTAACAGCAAGCGACTTGAGCCTCTGGAAAGTGGGTTTTAGGCGGATCTGCTCATTTAAGGCAGTCAGAGAAAAGAACATATTTCTGTGGTCTGGCCACTGGGTGCATGTGATGTCACGTCAGTGTCAGAACTGATATGTGTATAGGGTGTCAAAAGACCCAAGTTTCTGTTTTTACAGAACTGTAGGCTGTATCCCTGCGTGTTCCACTTGAACAGTGACTACTACCACCACTACGTCTTAAAGTCTTTGATGGATGTAAGTGACACATTTGTTCTGTTTCTCTTCAAACATTATACCTTCTGAGCTCATTGCTGTCAATCACCCAGTGTTCGGGCCATTTAAAATCACAAATGATTGAACATGATCATTATTTAAACAATGTGCCCTGGTCAGCAGGCACGCCAAAACACGACATCGGCCATCAAAACAAACTCCCATCATGTCGATATCCCATTTCAGCAGCGGCCCTTGGTACAGTCGATATACGCGATCGACGAGGATCTTGGCAGAGCCGGGCAGAACGTAAAAACTGTTTACTATGAAATGTTTCACTTTCCCTGGGTCACGTTGCCTATCAATGCACCCCGCCGCTCGAGATGTGGACCAGGTTTGATTGAACTGTAACTTGTTGTGGCTGCTGCATATAGAGCCTAGGCCTACAACTTATAAGTCATTCATAAGTCATTTTAAATACGACTAAAAAGCACCATCGGTATGCAGTGATCAACGGTGTGAATGAACAGAACGACATGAAAGAATTGATGACTCAATGATATGAGCAAGAATCCTTACAAACACTATTCAGGAAAAGCACAAAAATGTATCCACACATTATAGCTACACATGCCCCCACTAACAGGAAAAAACATAATGTCCCATGTGGTCTTGTTATTTATTCTAGTTCTTAAAATGAAAGCACCATTTCTATAATTTTTAATAGGCTATAATTTGTTGGTTTCTATCTATATCTCCGAAACATTGAATTTGTAAATGTCAGTGGCCAGGCTAACGTATAAAATGTCATAAACAAGATCCTCACAATGATGCATTCAAATGACTTCGGGATGATAGAAGGGTACCCAGATCTCAATAGCACAATTTGCACAAATGACATCTACAATGAATAAGCCTACCCATAGAAACCATGGGGATAAATAATGTGCAACAACCTTGCACATTATTCCGGCATCACATTGGGTGGACCCGCCGCTGTTATTTGTTTGACCACCATTTTGCTTGTAGTCTGACAGGCCTGGCGGACTCGTTAAACTGGGTTTTGTGTGTGTGTGTGTGTGTGTGTGTGTGTTTGTGTGTACTTCTAGCCTCTGATTTCTCGCTGGCTTGAGGAAGCAGAGACGATCTCCCTTCCCCTCGAAAAGCGAAAACTACCCAGGAGAGCCCACTCCGCATAAATAACGCAAGAACCCGAGAGGAAGGCAGTACGGTGGTCTTACAGGAGGGATGGGACGTAAAGCCCACCCTCTCCACTCTTTCTCTCCGTCAGCCTGTGCACCGGACAGCCTGGTAACGGCTGGGCTTTGACTGGGCTGGTTGGGGCCAGCAAGGCCGGCTCCAAGCAGATAAACTAGACGCGGCGAGAAGTGGATCCACGATCACGTCACTTGTAGGGGCATTAAAAATACGCATTGAAATACTGGTAAAAATAAAATAAAATAAATAGGCCTATGCTTTTGCATTATACCCTAGGCTCACGTTTGTAACATTACTAGAATAAATTGGTTGGAATGATTGTGTTTTCCTCTGCAAGCATTAAATCTCCCTAAACCATTGTTGTGGTAGGCTACTACAACCTATAAAATTGTCATAGTGAGAAAAACGCGAGCAGCGCGCCGGTTGCATTATGTTGTGTAGTGATTTGCTGAGTGCGGTGCACGCAGCCAGTGGATATATAGGCCTACTGCGGCCGATGTGTGTTGTCTATCTGAGCGCGGTATCACATTACAGCCAGAACACGGGTCCCTGGCCCCTCACGACCGGCCTTATTTGGAGAACGCCTAAGTGGCTCCATTGTTGTGACAAGAACAATGAATCTATAAAGAGAAAGCAGACATAAGCAAGGAAAACTCAAAATAAATATGTCTAGCCCCGAAAAAGAAAATCATCAGATGGATGCTTTTCTTTTATATGCACAAGACTTACATCATGGAAATCTCGTCAGCTGACGTTGAAGGCCGGCGGTTCCCTTTGAAGTGGGGCTTTCAGAAAAAGCTGTATTTGGCTTGCATTGTGTGCAGAAACTAATTTATAGGAGCTGACCCCGGCTCCTCTTTTGTGCAACAGCCATCTTGGAAAACAATGGCAGGAAGGCTTGAAACCTGAGAGGAACTGAATCTGCTGATTTCCATTTTTCCCCGTCCTTATTCAATGCACTATTTTCCTCCTGCCCGAGTAAAATAGCTGTTTTGTGTCCAAGAGGAGTCATAAACTGATGTCTAAGCATTCCATGGGCAGGCAATAGGCCCCGGCTTTAACTGGACACATGGGGACACTTGTTTTGCACCACAGAGAGCAGGGGGGGTCCCGGGCGGAGGAAGCCCTGGTCGCCTGCTGACCCTGGCGTGACCCGCCTGGCCTCCTCATGGAGGGATCAAGGCTTAGATGGGTGTCTGGCTAAAGGTTTGAGGTTTAAGGGTAACAAATCAAGTAACACTTTAGTGGTATTTAACCCCCTTCATATCTCCAAGCATAACTCCGAAACTATAACTGGTGGTTGAGCGCACACACTATACAGGGTATACAAGTGTGTATAGAGACAAAATGAAAGGACTACCCGACCTGTCCTTTGACATACTGACTTAGTAGCCCAAGTTTGTCAATAGAAAAGAATAGACAAGCGTGATTTGCTGTAATGTTTTTTTTACTTATTTCACATTTTTATTTGATTCATCAACGCAAAGACAATAGCCAAAATAATTGTCAAATGAATGAATACATTGTACAACAGACATGGACAGACTGCAGCAGTCACAGCATTACATTTGAGTAAAAAAGATGGCAACACATTTGGCAACTTTGAAGAACCGCATAACGACACATTTATCAATGTACTTTTGCATCCACAATAAGCTATTGGTATTTTCTTTCTTTTTTTAACAAGGCCAGTAAAGGAGGTCACCGCAGGGTCCGACTTTAATCAGAAGTGCTCCTGTTTCCTGTGCTGCGGTGTGACAGAGAGGCCACTGAGTGACGTAGGTGAGAGACAGACCCCCCACCCCTCACCCCCTCCGGGCCACTCCTCCTTTATCTGCCTGCCGAGCAGAGCAGGAAGGAGCGAGAAGGGCCAGCGCCTCGGACGTGATAAGGGAGAGCCTCGTCCTCGTGGCCCCACGACACCACCTCCTCACCCCCTTCCGGTCTGGATACCCGGATAGGCCAATGAGCTGGCCGCAACCTGGAAAGGTTCAAGGCAGGGTTTTCACACTATGGTGTGGGGGCAGACTCTGGCAGATGTATAGAATGGCGGTTCTCGTGTGTGTGTGTGTGTGTGTGTGTGCAACAGGGTGGGGCAGAGGGAGATACCAAGTAAAAAAAAAGAAAAGAGAAAGAGGGTCGGTTAGAGTTCAGGGCAATATATTTTTTGCTCGTAGTCTCCCACTGCAGGAAGGCTAAATTGCTTCCGGATCCATGTATCCAAGCCTGCATAGCTCAACGTTTACCCTTCCTCTCCACCTCCCTTCCTGGTTCCTCTCCTTTTCTCAGATACCCTGTCCCTCCCTCTCTCCCTCCCCCCCTTCCCTCCCTCCCTCGTGCCAGGCGCCATTTTATTTTTTCCCCCAAACTGGACCTGCCAATCATGACTCCTCCTCTTCTTCTTCTTCTGCTGTTGTTGTTGTTGTTGATTTCCCTGGGGGGGCGGGGCCTTCATGGCGGGCACCATGGCAGAGCGTGACGATGTCAGTGGGGAAGCACTCCTTGAGGAGGATCCCACGGTCTCGCTTGCAGTCCAGCTCCGCTATGAAGCCGTACCAGTAGATCACCAGGCCTGGCCCGAACCTGCAGGAGAACGAAGTGTGTGTGAGAGAGAGAGAGAGAGAGAGAGAGAGAGAGAGAGAGAGAGAGAGAGAGAGAGAGAGCGACAGACAGACACACCACAAGTTTAGCTTGGATGTCAAAGATAAAGTCAATGGCTCCGCAGCAACTGTTAAATTGTTGCGGTTGTTTAGCTGTAATTGAAGTGTTGGCTAGACTTGTATCTTAACTACACATTATGATATAATGCGTATGTATTAGAAGATATAAAACTGAAATAAAGTATGGAAGGCAGACAGTTGGGACAGATTGATTGAGCAATGCGAGATAGTCATGTAATGTGTAGATTCCTTTGATCAACATCCAGGAAATGTTGACGCTTAATCAAACCCAAGATCCTGACAGAGATTACACACACACACACACACACACACAATCAAATAACAATAATCAGTGAATAACATGGGGTAAAACAAATGGTTGAAACGGGTGCTTAAGAACCACCGGTTGAGCCCAGGGAGGGTGCAATGAAAACTTAAATACTGCACCCGCTGGGGTTGGCTAGCACAGCAGTCCTCAGCTGTTTCACTCACATTAGCTGTGAGAGACACAGAAACTCTGTCTTCGTTGGCAAGAGTTGTGTCTTCCAGACCTCTATAAATAATCACGGCTTGTCATTCCGCTGAGAAGAGAACTTACAACAATATTTATATGTCAGCTTTCTTCCCCCTCCACCCCGCTTAGATTCTCTTCATTTTGCTACCTCTCACCCCTTGCAGATTTAGTTTGGGTTTATTGGACATATCGTATATCTGAGGGTTTGTTGAAAGGTGTAAAGGCAATTAAAATGGAGGATGCTCAGTTATTTCACTACTTCTCCTGGCCAAGGCCATAAATCATCATTCTGGCTCTTTATGATGCCCTGAAGAGACACCACAGGCTCCCCTCTGCCTCATCCACATCCTAGCTATTCTTTGAACATTAGCTGGCATGCATAAATACGTGTCACAGTTTGAAGCCCCGGGCTGAGAGCCACTCGGCCCCCTGCACACCAGGGCAGATTTAGGGGGATGACTATGGTCCGGTCCCAGGTACTTCATCCTCAGACAGTTTACAGTGTTCTGGGGGTCCCCCGCGATCGCCAGACAGGAAGTTAGCCAAAAACGCTAAAGACAACAGCAGGAAGTAGAGTACACAAGACCTCCATGTTCTAATCAATCATTTTCTATTGAATAAAAACAAAAGAGCAACAACTGCCCCCCCCCCCCCCCCCCCCCGATACAAGACAACTATTCATGAATCCCTGAGTCATTCCCAGAATGGCTGACCTTTGAACTTTGACAAGGTAGTCACACCACATGAATACACAATACTAGCCTAGAATATGTTTATCATGACATTGCAGTCTACATACACATACTGTGCTCGGCTCACACATTTTTCAACTAGGCCTTCAGGCAGTGCATGTACTGTACACAGAGAGAGACAGAGGCGTGCATGAGGAAATATGCGCGTGCGCACACGCACACACACACACGCACACACACACACAACAGTACATGCTTCTGCGCTCTGGCCCGCATTCCGTATTTTACAGCGTGTAATTTACGGTGCTGTATCTAGGAGCGAACGGGCCAAAGCTAACAGCCCTGGAGAAAGCCCACAGATGTACACGGCAAGTTCACCGCAATGTCACACACACATAGCTCAGCCTTTGAGCACGGCACAAATCTCAAAAAGCTGCCATTCCTCTCTCATCCCGGCCCCGGCCTAGCGAAAAGCACATGGCCCGCAACTCTTAATATGGAAATGTTATGGAAACAAAACCTAAACATTTACATTAGATGTCTTTGGGAAAAAAGCGGTTATGCTTGGTTTTTTTTGTATTATTATTTGGCGGCCATGTTGTATGTACTCCCCTGTGTGTGGATGCATGTGTGTCTGTGTGTGTGTGTGCGCATGCGTGTGTGCATGGATGTGTGTGTGTGTGTGCGTGCGTGCATGCATGTGCGTGTACATGCGTGCTCGGGATTGGGATGCAGGCGGTTTACGCTGGAGGAGGTACATAGAGAAGTGGACGTGTTGTGCAGAGAGGCAGAGGGGAGAGGCAACCTTCTGAAAAAGGTTAAAACTGTACATCAACAGATAAGGAGCTGGCGTATGATACATCATGCTCCTGGCCTGTCAGTGTGGGGGCCAGACACAGAATTGAGCCGAGGAGGAGCAGGGGGGGAATTATAAACACAGGGGAGCGGTGTCACAGAGGCCTCTTCCATACTGTAAAAGAAAATAAATGGGACCTGGAGTCGTCCGCAGAATTAATGCGAGCTCTAGGACGTTGAAGAAGGACCTTGAAGTGAGGAGAAATACACAGACGGCCGACTAGAAACAATAACACTCAGGGCCCAGGCAGGGGAAGGTCACGGGGTCAAGGCTCAGTCTGGAGACCGACATTAAATTCTCAAGAAACCGGTTCCAACCTCTATTCAGGCACACAGTACAGCACACACATATATATATATATATATATATATATATATATACACACACGTAAGTAATATATAGTATGAGTGATATAGTATTCAGGCACACTCAATATACTACAGTACTTGTTATATAGCACATTTATACAACACATACTAGAGTATATTGTGTATCCAGGCACACCCAATATACTAACAGTACTTGCAGGCCTATATAAATATTTATTATTTTGTATACGGCTCAGTTTGAGTTTTGCAGGGGCTAATTGCGGGGCTTATTATGTGGGCCGGTAGATCTTAACCCGGCGTGTGCCTATTATAAAACACACACGCGCGCCTTCAGCGTCAACCCCCGAGTCATCTTCCAATAAACACCTCACTGTGTAACGAGTTGGTGAAATTGTTTGTGAAACGCGGGTAATTTCAGCAGGGGGGCTCGCCGGCTTGACGAGCCCGGGCGTGGAGCGCTGCTGCCAGGCACGCCGTCGCCGGGTAATGAGCGGGGAGGCGCTCGTGTTTTAAAGCAGGTGCCAAGCAGCTTACACGCGCATGCACACACACGCACACGGGCAGACACGCACACGCGCGCACACACACACGTAATGAGATCGCGACAACAAACACACAAGAAAAAAATTAATAAATATATATATAGAATACAATTCATGAAGCTAACCCTCAAATAGACATTCATAATGCCTAATGCACAATCAATATAAGATGAAAGGAGATGCATTATTTTAACATACACACTTACACAAATCAATAAAGAAAATGATCTAAATATGATATACACACAAACAATACATATGTGTGTGTGTGTGTGTGTGTGTGTGTGTGTGTGTGTGTGTGTTTTACATCATTTGACTTTTCATTTTTAGTGGTCTGAGCAGGTCCTGGACGGCAGAACTCCGGTTGTGAAATGTTCTGCGTGAAACGCTCCCCTCAAGGTTAATTTGTTCTGTCACATTTGGTGAGAAAAGACTAAACTAAAAACGGTGCAGAACTGCCAAAAAAACATTACATGACATGATAGATTATCAATAAAATAGTGGTAAAAAAAATACGGCCGACTTTAAAACACTCTGGGCCCTGTTTCTGAATACCGCGTAGGCCCATTTTAAACAGACGCCCCAGCGGTGATTTAGATAGCATAAGCCTCCAAATGACAGTGAACTCCAAGGCTCCGAGGGCTTCCCCCCGACAAAGACCCCTTTGTGTTCTGCATCCATACATCAGGTCACAAGGTAGAGCAGCTGAGGCACTGGCAAACATTCCCACTCGTTTCTTCCCCCTGCCTTCCTGAAGGTCTGCGGCGCTATAGGAGCTGCGCTGTGCAGTGCTAGGACCTGCGTTCGCTCTGGCCGAACGAGATGCTCAGGGAGAGAAAAGGTGCAAAATAAGACGAAGGCACAGGAGAGGCGGCAGGGTGGTCTGGGTATTCCGGGTTTCAACCCCCGATGTCCGCAGCCAATCCTCGAGCAAGATACCCGACTCACCGAGTTGTGGTGGATAAAAGCTTCTGCTTAACGAACAAATGGTAGCGCTACGCGCTACCCTGCAATGCGGCTGCTCTCCCGTGAATAGCTACACTTGTTCGTCTTGCATGGATAGGTCAATAGTTCAAATAGCCTAGCTTCTGCAAGTATTTAGCTGCGCGCTCACAGCTTAAAAGGCAGATTCTGAGTGGGGGGGCGGGGGGTGTAAACCCTCACCCAGGGAGGTAAATAAGCCCGGTAACGTTCGCCACACACAGTATCCATAAATAACAGGTTTAACGGAGGAGCCAGCCCACCTTTAGAAGCGTTATTAACGGCACAAGAGTTATGGTGACATTAGTACACCTCGTCTCCCCCTTCCTTCTGAACTGCTCAGCAGAAGTTCAACCGTGTCTCAGGTATTTCAAAGATAAACAGAAGCTCATCCTAAGCAGAGGACCAACAGGCTGAGCTGGTTACAGAGCACTGTCATTAAGGAGGTACGCGGAGCAATAAAGAATACACCCTTTTTCCGGCAGGTGTATTTGTAACTGCCCCCCTGGCGTTCTTGCGCTTTCAGGTGGGAGGGTTGTCGTTTTTTTGTGTGTGTAAATGGGATGTGACACAGGTGTTCTCACACAGGTAACTCTAGTTTGTTTTGACTGTTGGTGGGACGAGGGGGGCGTGGCTGGTGGGCGTGGCACGTGTGTGTACATAGGAATAGGTATGTGGTGATGTCAGTTGGTTGTGTTCTGTGTGTGGTTTGGAGTAGTGCTGCAGGTCAAGTTGGGGGAGTGTGTGTTAGGCATGTATAACACACCACAATGGTAATTTACATCCTCTCTGCCCCGGGATGCGGATACGAAGAGCGGGGGGCAGGGGGGGGGGATCAGAGGAGGATTACTATGTTTTAACATGGAAACCATAGCAGCCCTGGTAAGCCCTGAGGGCATGACTTGACCCCAGGCCTGACCTGTCATAAAATGACTCAACTCCACCTGTGTTGCTCCGCCTCTCATGCTTTTGAATATCCCACCGTCAACGTGCTTACAGAAAAGAATGTTGTCGCTCTAAGCATTTGATCCAAACTCGATGAAATGGTAGCCAGAAGCTTCTCGGCAAATGTACAATAATGCTGTTTGTTTAATAATACTGTCGTAGGTCATTTATATAAAACCACTGGGGTGCAAGTACAGGGAAATTATATTCAAATACCTTCATGTTTTTCTTTGTATTTTGCCGGAGATTACAATGTTCTATGATGCTTATTCCAATGCTAACAAGATCTCAGATAATGTAGTGGTTTGACAAACTCAACTTTACTAAGCTCCAGCCTTCTTCTGCCCTAAAAACACTTACGGTATCTCTCTTTCCAAAAACTTAACTTCCAATATCCTAACATTCCCCTGACACTCTCACAAGCCTATCAGCCTTAAGGAGGGTGACACCTCTGAAACCCCCTGGAGCCTCTATCTCCCATTGGTCTATTATCACCTACACTGACCTCAGTACCACCCAAGAGCCCCCTATCCTCCTGACACCGGCATACCACTAATCTTATCACCAACTGCACACAATCTTAAAACACCCAATTTGGGCCCAAGCATCTGTATTGATAACTGGGGTCAACACGTGATTCTGTAGATTTTCTTTTAGGCAGGCAAAGAAAGTCCCTCAAGAAAAGAAAACCCCACTCCAACCTCCATTTGGTCTTTATTAGGAATGGTATGAGCAACATCAGAGACCCACCCCCCCCCGCCGACCCCCAACATCACCAGCCTAAAAATGGAGGGAGGCCTAATGAATGTTTGGTACTTGTCAAGTCCCTTAACGGAGCATGTCCCCCACCACATTATCGCTCGTATCTAAGGGTCCCGTGTGTACGTGCTGTGTGTATAATGCGTGTCAGCCCCCCGTCTTAGATCTACGGTTTCACGGTCCAACGCGCTCTGACACAGTCTGGTCTGCTTTGGATGTGGAGCAAAACCAAACAAGGTGTGGTCTGGTCCGGGCTTTGGCGGTCAAGTGTTCAGAACTTGGCCCAAGCTTGCATTGTGGACATTGATTTGAACAATACGGCCCGCAAGGAACAGCAGCATAGTGGAACAATAACGACTAGAACACACACACAACGCAAGGGTTTTTGGAGAGAGTTGAAATTTGGACCCTCCAAAACTTTGGTACCCTTCTGATGATTAAGGAACAATCGCATGTCTTGGCTTGTGACTGTTAAGGGTTTCTGTGTTAATTTCCTCCCTTCCTCCGTAAGCTCCCCCGTTTCATTTTATTCTGTTGGCTCCACTGAGACGGCCCAGAGTGATCTTGTCTCAGATACTCGTCCAGCCCTTACCTCTGTAATGGCCCTCTACATCACTAAAATGGACTAACCTCTTCAATTATGGCCTACTGAGTAGGTATTCATTAAGACCTGATGCTTGGACTTTAACATTTAACTTGTGTGTAATGGAATACACCACAAATGGTGTCAGCTGTCCGAGCACTGACATCAAGGGTCAGTGATGAGTGGCTAATGTGGCTAAATGCATTTCTAATGCAATCAGTCGAAAAAATGCTTTGAAAAAAAGCGATGAATTATGGTATATGATATTGGGGCAAAATGAGGAAATGAAGAAAATAAATCCCATAGGCTTTTACTGTGTTCAACCAAGGGCTAGCTAGGCTCAACAAACAAACACTGGCCATAGTGCTAATTTGGAGATCTGACCAGAAAGCCCCCAAGCCTTTGATGAGTCATCGTGTCTGTAAGCTAAGCCAGGAGACAGGAAGTTCCCTTCGGAGGTAGAGGCTGGCGGTGTGGGGTGGTGGGGGACCACAGCGTCAAGGGGATACACAGCCCTTTAACCTGTTATTGTGAACTCCCAGCAGCCCTGGCCGATAATTACCATCCCTCTCTGGGGGAAACCCAGTCAATGACAGGCAAAAGGGACGACCATTTTGTGTCTGCTGCTGTGCCTTGGTTGGCGCTAGTCCGCGGCCCTTGTCCTAAACCTGCCCTTAGCCCCGCTGGCTAATGTGTTTTCAATTTGTGATGATACCCCCTATAGCCATGGTCATAATCAACAACAGTGTGGACTGTAACCCTAGCCGCCCCAGTGAAGGCTGGCTGGGCCAGCCACGGCGCCTGCTACCCAACGTGTCCAGCAAGGGAACCGTATTTTTTTTGTGTGTGTGTGTGTGTGTGTGTGTGTGTGTGTGTGCACGTTTTGTTTATAAGTGAAGTCACAGGATATGTGCATTTGATATGCACAAGTGGGCACCTTGTCTTGCCGATCTTTTGGACACAATCATATTGAAGATAAACATGCCAGCTTGCTTACACACACACACACACACACACACACACACACAGACACACACACACACACACACACAGTTAAAGATAGACATTTTTACATTATACTGTTGGTGACTTTGCAGGCTAGAGTCAAATCACACATAACATCAACATTCCACCATCAGTGGATGGTGTGTGTGTGTGTGTGTGTGTACATACGTGTTTGTGTGTAAATACATAAAAAAGAATAATTACACACAGAAAATATAAATATGTTAGATGTATAAATATTTCTTACCAGTAGAAAGTTTTTTGGTGAGCTA
>OOFB01016720.1:1482-19982 GCA_900323305.1 Trachyrincus murrayi | reverse complement strand
ACTTTGTTGCTGTTAAAACAGTAATTATGAGAATGAATAGAGCGATATGGAAAAGCTTGTTTACATGCTCAAGAGGGACTTGGAGCGAGCGCTTTTCGCCAAACTCCAAAGTAGCTTAAAATCTTCGGGTATGAGAGATGGGCGGAAGTGTGTATAACTATCGCCCCCTGCCAAAACACTGGTTTTGCGCGGACATACACACTGACAGAACTGTGCGTCAGAACCCTCCATTTCAGCACTGGGTCGGGTCTGTTCGGGACAGTGATGCATGCAGAAAGGGGTTGAAGGTTGAAGTTGAGAGGAGGGCCGACAGGAAGGAGAAGAGAAAACATTCTGTGAAGATTACAGCGTTGAGTGTGCTAAGATCCTATGGCACTTTTTCCATTTGCAAGGGCGTCTGTAAGTGAGAATGAGAGGGAGAGAGAGAGCGAGGGGAACACAGAGAGGGGGAGAGAGCGGGAGGATAAATTCCCAGGCAGTGGCCTCAAGATGGGGAAGGAAGACTAAACATGACATCAAAAGTTGCAATTAGCTGACCCCTTTTTTTTTTTTTCCCCCGGAGTCGATGCTTTGAAAAGTACTGATTCTAAAACCCTGATTAAAATAAGTTTGCTCTCTCGTTCCAAATGACATTTGACAAGGTTAGTAATATTTCAACTAACTGAAAAAACATTCCCTCGGCCACGATGGGTTATTTTCCATCGCTTTCCAGGGGCCGCAGGTAACCTCGCAGCGAGTTTCCCATGAACTCACAACCGAGATCTGAGAAAACAGAAACGGCCATGAAAAAAAAGAGAAAAAAACCAGAGGCAGAAAAAAAAATAAAAAAAGCGTTTTAAGGTTTAATGCGAGAAAGGCTAAATGCTTGGCTATCGTAACTCTGAGAACGTATTCCTCCGTTTTAATTCAAACCACAACGATTACCCAAAACAGAACAAGTAGTCTTTTCGGTAACCATGGGCTTCATCCTCAGATGGGACCCAAGAGGGAGATGACTGTCAGCAGGTTAGGGGATTGAATTCCTGAAACTGCTAAAGCCCCCCTCCTCACCAAATCAAGAGGTGTGTTCCACTGGCCTCTACAGTGGAAATGTAATCAATCATTTTGGCCTTTCAAAAAATTAGATTTTAAGTCAAAGGGGGAGAAAGCGTGAGGGTCGGCACATAATCACAGTGGTGGTCTAAAGTTGTTATATTGATCTTGATAAGAGGTTCTGATCTGTTGAGTGATGTCAACGCTACAGTCACATTCAAAACAGCTCAACCCGAGGAAGACAAATCAAAAGAGAAAAGTTGAATCACTTCAAATGACTTTTTAGTTTTTTTTTGTAGAACTGCAATCTTGACAAGGAAGATAAGTCATGAACAGTGGAGCAGTGATGAGTAGTTGGTTCAGGGAATAAAAAAAAACGGAGGGGGGCCAAAACTTGTGTCTGAAGTTAATGGTTTTCAAATCCATTCAAGTCCGATGAGAAGAGAATGTGAAGTGTCGGGGCCGGACAGCGAGCCAGTCCAGAGCTTGGTTGCAGCTGTGCTGGAATTGAAGTGGCACTTTATATCAGAGGCCTCTCACCAGACAACTCTATTCTGCCCTCCGTGACACACGGAGACCCAGAATAACACAATACGATTGGTCATTTAAAAAAAACCACTTAGCTGTCATTGGAGAGATGTATTCTGGGTTCAACACAGGGGGATTAGTGGCTTGAACGGACCAACCGACCAGAGATATCCCTCAAAATGAGAAATATATTGCCCTGACATGTCCATGGCTGCCATTCAAACAAGGAGAGGCCCAACGCCCAAAAGTCTGGGCAGAGTTTATGTAAAAAAAATTATAATAATAATACAAAAAATGTCTGCCCGTTATCTTGAATCAGTCCAAAGGAAAGGATGAAGCAATGTCCGTTTCAACTATGATGAAGAAATATTACATTACTGGCAGACACTGGCTGGAATATAGATTACACTATGTCTCTCTTAACCCCTTAAGATCTTCTAATAAAGGATAGCCTGTGGTGCTTATTTCATATTTCAAAAAAAGTGGTTTGATGTTCAGACTCCATTATTAGTCAGTAAGTACACCATTTATCAGGGAAATATTTTTTAAAAGGCCTGTTTTTTTTGTCTGTAAAAAAAAAAGAAAAAAAAGGTCAACATCCATGTCACAGTGTGGAAGAAGAAAACGGAAAAAAAACTCGGTTGACCCAAAAGATCTTGTACATTAACTCCTGGAGTTGATGAGGCAAATCAGAAGGTCAGCGCGTGGACACGAGCTCCTCATATGTCTTTGATTACACACTCCCACGGTGGGACAGGCGGGCTCGGAGATGTTTAAGCTATCAGGCAATCAGACCGCAGAGAGACGTGAAACTGAAACCAGAGGCAGGAGAGGGCCGCCGTGGAACCGAAATGGGAAGAGAGGGGTTTTTTTTGACAAAGCTCTTAGGCCGGTGAGAAAAAAAATACTTAAACGTAAAACGTGTATCTCTTCTTTCAGACTTTTTTTTGCGTGGCAGCGACAGATTGCGGCCGAAAATAGTAACGTAAAGTAATATTTATCGGAAAAACAAAACAACAAACATAACGCAATCCATGTTTATCTAGGGTTTCAACTTTGACACGTGGTACATCCATCAAAGTGACAGGTATTGGGCACGGATACAAGTCCTACAAGCTGATGCAAATAGTTGACATAGTTTCAACATAATTTATCCGTCTAGGGTAAGTTAACTGGAGGACAAAATGTAATTTTATATACGTATAAATATGAAATAAAATGTATGTTATGTAAAGATACTGGGGGAATAACGCCATTTCAAGATATTCATCCAAAAATAACAAATATTATATAGAATCACAATTTGTGTGCTACATTTTCTGTCGGTTGTTTATGAGGATAACGTAATATATGTTATGTTATAAGCATGACAGTTAATCAAATAAAAGACACTTTGGGTTACTATATCAATATAGATAGGTTTTAAAAAAAAACTGTCTGTAAAATACCATAAACTGCGAACTGTGTACGCATGCATGTGTTTGGCTTATGCAAACCATCAGGCGATCTCTGCCATTTTGTTTTCACCTTTCAACTGTTTATTATTTTTTTTTATCTTCAAGAACCCACAAAAATGTTGTTTTTTTTAAGACTTAAAAAAACATTCTTACAGAGAAGTTTAAAGTTAGCAAAAACAACAAGCAAATAGCCACGGAACAGGACAAAAGGGAGAAGGTTATGTGAGGGACAGTAGACCTATAAAAAGAACCCTTCCGCCTTGGTTATCTATAAGGAACCACTTATCACTTGCACCCAGTGGCACACTGTGACTGATGGGCCTCCACGGACCCCTCCCGAGTACCACCACACTATCTCGCGCACGCAGAGCTGCTCTTTAAACACAAGGGCAACAAATATGAAGCATTGTTTCCTCGCCGGACCGTTGGGAAAATTTATTTTATTTGCTGTTAAGCTCTAAATTCAAAATATAAAAATATAAAACATTAACTGCTGTTCCCGCTTTCTCTGGAGAAAAAATACAAACAAAGTTAAACGGTTAAACAAATTTTCCTTGATTAAAAAAATACAATAAAACATAATTCGATAAAATGAACACAAAAAAATTAAAAGACACATTTTTGATAGAATTATCCACAAACACAGAAACGGGAACAATAAGTCATGTTCAAAAAGCTGTTAAGCACATGCCATGTCATGAAGCCAGTAGAACCAGAACTAATACATGCTTTCTTTCCATCATTTGAACTGAGCAGATCAAAAAAAACTCCGCTCTCAATACCCCCGTACCCCTAAATGGTTTTCTTTCAAACCAAATGTCACGACCATGGGGTTTTAGATGGGAACAAAAGACCGCTCTGATTTAATTGGGTAAATTCAGCTATAAAAACATGGGTTGACATAGAGCATGAAACCCATTTTGGCATTTCATAAACTGAGCGTACTTAAAAAGCATTAATCATTTGTGCGGTAACTTATGTCGACCAAGATATGCCAAGATAGCTTTTCCTTATAAAGACTTTTTAATATTCTCTTTGGCCTTTATTTGCAATGGCTTTAGTCGACATGCTAGGAAAACACTCTTTGCAACTCATAACATCCGCCCCTGTAATTACCTCCCTATCTCCACTCAGTTTCTATAGATGTGGACATGTCCGACAGCAATATGTCTGCACGCAGGCACATGATGTACAGCGGGCATCCTTCACACTGCGTGCAATCCATTTGTCATAAGGCTCATCTCGGTGTCAGGAAAATAAGCGCAGCACGTCTTATGTCGTGGATGCGTACAGCGTGAACACAAGGCCTGAATGTCTTTGGGGGCTTTAAGGGACGGAGCGTGCTCAAAAACCATTTGCCAGCCATCAAATCTCCGCTGTTAGATTCACTTTTACAAAGCTCCATTCTAATCCAGAGCCACTTATGTGCGCCTCCAGACAAGATCTCACCAAGATGACAAATGCTGCAGACTTCTTCCTCGAGTAAAACCCGGAAGGTCAACTTAGGAGGAAAGAGACGTGGAGTGGAAACGAAGAGTAGAGTATGAAAGAACGTACGACGACATTCATTGTGAAGGCCAACGCGGATTGTTGGAAAGTTAGTCTCGAAAGAAAAAAACAACTTCCATGGCATAACTGGAATTCATGGCACATCGCTCGCTCTGCAATATTCTTAAGGAACCTCAACCCCTCACTCGCCGGGGTGCCGATTTCCGCCCCGCTCCTCGTTCACGCAAAACCGTGGCCGTGTCAAAGCATGTTCTCAGGCTCAACGTTAAATGGCAAATTTGGATAATGCACAGAACACTACCCTACTAAAATAAATAGGTGACACGGGGGCTTAGCTACCACTAAATCCCCCAGGCCGCCGGGAGACCTGAAGTGTGCGGATTACATCCCAGACGTGTTAAACAATGCGCCCCCCACCCCCCCAAAACACGCATCCTTAAGACCATGAAATCCTCGAAGCATCTCAGCGTCGACTTGTCATTCGCCGTTAGTATTTTAAACCGCGTAGCCGGAGGGGGGGGGGGGGGGGGGTATTGGTACACTTCTGCAATCAGCTGTGGCCCGAGAAGTAACACCCCCCTCAGAGGAACCTCCATTGTGTACGGCCATTTTTCTAGCTGTGGAATATTCTGCAGGAGGATGTCATAACAAAGGAAACAATAAAAGAGGGCACGTTCCTGCACAGCATGGGGTATCCATAACATTATAAATGGGGAGGAGGGGGTGTCACAGGACCTGAAACAGGCCCAAGAAATGCTTTGAAAAACAATGCCAAGCCGCTAAGCCAGAGCTCAAATTTCTAGCGTGATTATGTTGAACGGGAAAAGGTGTATTAAAATGTCTTTAATGTCACAGTTTGGGATAAATACCTTTTCGTAAAAGCAGCCGGCTTTTAAGTCAGGTCTGCTTTAGTGGTATAGCCCTTTATCACATTTAAGAGTATGACCGGCTCACATTCAGCTGAATTAGACGCCACCCCTTAACCCTATAACCCTAAAGGGCTTCAAGGGACGCATTGTCACCTCACCTCTCAATATGTCCGCCACACCTCTGACAGCAAAGTAAGGGGGGTGATGTAGCACAGCACGGACACACACGAACCTCCTCAAAGCCATGGTGCCTGTCCTCAGGGACGCCGCTGTAATGTCCAGCCTCATTGGATCAGTAGTCGCCAATGGCCCCTGGGCAGATAGGTGACAACCTTCCCCCCTATCTGCCCTGGCTCCACAATGGCCACCACTGCTGATGCAGTGTACGCTGTGGTGTTTGTGGTGAAATGTGTTCACGTGAAACATGGCTGTTTGGCAGTTGAGAAACATAGAGTATATACTGTATATGCGAGTGAATAAACGGAGAGGATTCATTTAATTTCATGTGTAGTGGGTACAAAGGCGACTGCGTTTTAAGGCTGGCCATCGGACACTACTCCAAGATAAAGGCCCGAATCAGGTGCACTTCATAAATCATTACACTATTAATTAGGCATTCTTGGCCTCGCCACTTTACAAAGTTCAACAAAAATGATGGACATATCCATTAAAATGGAATACATTACGCAACATCTTGCATTGCCGTTTTTAATTTGATGTCACAGCAATCAGATTGCGCCAGATGAGCCTACGACCGCGGTATCTTAATGTTTCCGATGTAATATCTACAACATACAGTAACAAAAATTGGAAAAAGTTTCTCACAGAGCTCAAGATGTCTGATTGCAGCTGTGTCAACTAATTTAAACCATCACATAAATCAGTTTTGTATCTGTTCATTAGCCAATGTGTCAGCAAGTAGATTAGCAATGTTGTAGAAAAGCTCTGCTTTGAATGTTGAGAATAATGACTTCCACATTAATTGGGTTTCCTGTACGCACACACACACACACACACACACACACATGGACACACACTATTACATTAAACATAAATATCAGATTCAAAAAACAATATGCTCCTCTGGACCTTTGGGGAAACTTCCTGTTAATTATCAAAGGAAAATGATAATCCAAAATTGCACACAAAGTGTATACTTATTGAAAACAAAGGATCAAAGACATGCATAACAAAAGACGACCATGAATCCCTGTCAACACATTTCCAAGTGGTCAAGCCAGATGATGTATAATGACAAACCCAAAAGTCCTGACCTCCCATCTCATACGAGACGGAGAAATGAGCCATACTGTCCCATTATATTGCCATAAATCATTTTTCCTGGCAGCTTGACAGCTTTTTATCAGATCTAACCTTTTCAAGCCTCCATTAGGTGTGCTAACATTTTCAACTCTGACACATTTGCAGTTTACGAATCTCACAGCTGATTAACTTTGAGAAGCGGCCAGTGTGTAACCACGCTCATTTCCACAAAAAGGTTGTCCGTAGGCTTTGGTTGGCAGGAACAGGGGGAGGGGGCGGAGCCGGGCCTGAATCTAATTATCTATGTTTTCATTACGCTTTGCTTTTATTATTACTAGAACATACTTCTATTTTGAAACATCACTATATGCATTGTTGCACCAGAGAAACGGTCTTTGATATAAATCCTTTTTAATCCATTCCTCGTGCTCTGTGACTACCGCACTGGGGTTTTGAATTTCCCCGATAATCTGACAAAACAAAAGAGGAATCGTATCTTCCCCTTGTATCGGCTAGAGAAGACATTCACTATTAGCTAGTCAAGGAAGGATGTCAACACAGTGAAAGAAAAAGCCCAGGAAATTGTTGCCGATTATAAGGTGCATATCTTTGGTCTGGATGTATGGAGAGGTTTCTTTAAAAACGTGTTGTTCATGTACATGCTTTGATAGCTGGAGGTCCTCCTGGCAAGTTTAACACCAGCTATGAAAACGCTCTTGAGGGGTCCTCAATATGAAGATTAATTCTAGAGCTGTTTATCTTAGCGAATATTAATCAAATCAATCTAGTGTAACCATGGCGCCACAGCACACAATCAAAGAGCACAACTGGAAATTGCAATGGCCCTGTGATAGTAAAAACAATTACTGACTGCAAAAAACATCGGCAATCACATTATTTATTTGTGTTGGATGTGTTGTGTTGGATGATTATTAAGATAGTAACAAAGCTATTGAGTCTTTACACAACTTTTCTTCACAAAGTGGTGATTTCATAGAAGAACCAGCCTGTCGTCATCCCTCAACAGCAATGCCAAGCCGACCACAAACAAGCAGACATCACCAAACATGCAAAATCATAAGCAGAACATGGGCCAGGGTCTTACACAACATACAATGCATTGCTCCGCTTGTATGTCATCAACTTCCCCTGTTGTTATTTCAGCACTTCAGAACATGTGGCGTAATGAACTAATATAACATCATCTCCCATAAACTACACACAGCAATGACATCAGTAGCATAATATAGTGACTAGCGTGGACTCACATATTTAAAAAAACAACAGCATAGTTTTGACACAAATCACCAAAACAATTCAGCACGTCGGTGGGCCTTACATACACTATGAGCTCAGTCATACCGTGATTAGATAAATACGCGGTTAGCAGCTACACAGAGAGTTATGGGAGCACCTTTGCCAGCCGTAATTGATTTAAATACGCTGCGATGTGGGGGAGGCAAGCCGAGGTGTGCCTCACGCCAGGGTCCATATTTCATTACATGCTGTGTTTAACCTTACCCACTTCTCCCTAAAACACACTGGAGGCTCATTATGTGTTTAATATCCACCAGCAGGTGAATAATTTTTATGCAACTCTGATAGTTGGGCGAGATGGATAACTCAATTATCCCGACATCCGTCAGAGCACAGGGGCCGAGCAGCTCTGGAACGCCACCAGCCCCAAGATTGATGGCTGGAAGACACCGGCGGTGGCCGCCTCTCCATCTCATCCAGGCACTGGGCCTGAACGCATGGTTTGATGCAGCAAAAGACCCCGTTTTTCACTCTCCCATTCTTTCCACCCTTTTTCCCCCCCGTCACTGTCGCCCCCCCCCCCCTCCTCCTCCTCCAGAGCATAGGTGAAGCGTCATTACCCTTCACTCCATTGAAGAGGTTTGTTATGAGGTTAGTGTGTTGGCAAGACTATTGTTTGGATGATGAATGCCGTCGGTGAGGGCTTTGGAGGGAAAATTAGTTATGTTGGGCTTGTTTTTTTCCCTATTTTTTTTTTGTTCCCTCTCTTTCCTTCTTTCTTTCCAGAGAAACATGTCACCAGTGCTCACTTTTTGCATCGCTCGCGGGCAAAAACCGAGAACAATTAGCTCGAGCTACGGGTATAACGGCGCTTTGGAGTTCTGAGGGGAAAGAGCGGGAATCCATGAAAAATAAGCAAATCACTGGAAATGTCAATCAGGGGCCAGGAGAGTAATTACAAACACAGCGGTGTCACTTCAAGGTCAGCCGAGAGGGGAAACCAAAGGGTCTGGAGTGGAGGCAGTGGAATCTGTCTTTAAAGAACGGTGAACAAACACACAAGCGCCGCGCTCCCCGGGACCCGTCTCCTGAAATGATACCGCTAACGAGAAGCGAACGGCGGATGATGTCATCCATCCAATCACTCCCATTCTCTCTCGGTTTAGTTTATACATTTCTAACTACAAACAAAGCAACGACCCCAAAATCACACACACAAAAACCAAACCACACACACACACACACACACACACACACACACGGCCATCACTGTGGCTCAGAATATACAACGCATCAAGCCTAACAATAATAGAAAGCGGGTACATTTTGAAATGTCAGCAGTAAATGTCAATTAAAAAACACAACAGTGCTGGAAAAGGTGGAGTCTGAAGGGACTGACATTTTTTTCCTGTTTTTTGACATGCCAGCGTTTATCTGACCGGACCATTTATTGACATGACGTGAATCTACGTTGTCAGTTCCTTAACATACTTTGACAAGGCCGCCCGAGCGAATATCAATTAGAGATACCCCAGGGCGTCTTAGGTTCAGTGCAAGCTTTATCCCAATCAGCCAGTCAGTTAGTTTCCAGATTTCCTGATATAATCTAATGTCAGCCTTGACCGTATGAGAACGTACAGGGATAGACAAATGGCACTTCCCTAATCCAAAGCACAAGAAGGCAGGCTTGTATTAAAAAAAATACCCATTGGAGAAAAAAAAGGGACCCTTTTCCTCAACTTTATGTGCATTATTACCGTATGTCATATTTGACGGAGTGAGACAGTTCAGATTCAAGTCTTCTGGATGAAGCACTATGAATGTTCCTCATGGTCTAGGAATGTTCTGTTGTCCGTGCCAAGCATTTTGGTGCACACTTTCGAATGAGGCCTACTTAAAGTGACTGGAAGAAAGGAAAAAATAAATAAATAATGGATAATTATGCTACATCATAGACCACTAGACCATATCCACTACACACCCACAGAATATCTTGTCAGAAAAACAAAAGCTAAAGCACACTTAAATTCAGCTAATAAACTTAAGATTGCATGTGTGTGATCAGATGAACACCTCCTCTCTCCACTTCCCTTTCAATTTGTCACCAATTTGTCAGACAAGTTCAAATGTGTTAAGCTCATTAGGTCACTGAAAATAGATGTTTGTCTTGTTAGAACTATATAACATTGACCGACCTTTCACCGACTCAGTTTACTGAATATCACAAACAATTCTCACAGTGATGGCTCTTTCAAGCACAAGCACATTAAGTACATTTCCTCGCTGGACATTTGCAATTTCTAGAGTATATTACAAATATACGTAGGCCTAGACAAGTCTTTTAGAAAATAAGACACATTTGGCTTAATGACACATGGCTGAATGGCCTACATTTTAACTCCACAAGTTTAGGGTTTTTCTAGTCTTGATTTGCTCGTTGCTGTATCGTGAATCAAGAAGCCCTTGGCTATCAAGCTCAAATATGTATTACCGCTCCACGGTTATCTGATATTCATATAAATTGATATTAAAATGTCAACGAAATCTAGACTACTATGCTGACCTGCCAACATGGAGGCTCAGAATACGAGAGAAACAGACAAACAAACAGAGAGACAGAGACAGAGAGAGAGGGATGAAAGGTGAGGACAAAGAGATGAAAAGTGAGAGAAAGAAAGGGAGAGAGATAGCGAGAGAGAAAAGGCAGACAGAGAGAGAGAGAGAGAGAGAGAGAGAGAGAGAGAGAGAGAGAGAGAGAGCGTGAGAGTGAGGAAAGCCTGCCTCCTCTTAGCTACAGTAGCCCTCCAAGTCTCTCTGCTCTGCTGGGCTGTGCCTGGTCTCAGGACACACAGGCAGGGGTGTGGAACCTTCTGGCACCCCAGAGCCATGTCACAACGTGTCAGCCGGCCGCCACGGCTGAGAGGAGGGGAGGGGAGGGGTGGGGGGAGTGAAGAGAGGGGTCGGGACGGGAGGGGGGGTTGTGGGTGTTGGGGGCGGCAGCAAGGCCGGTGGAGGCAGTGGGGGTGACCTTTCAGCCTTCGTCTGTCTGGAAGTCCCGGTCAAGGCTGAGCAAGAGAGCGAAGGATGGAGAAGCCACGCGTGAACGCTCTTGTCCCCCCCCCCCCCCCCCCCCCCCCCCCCCCCCCCCCCCCCCCCCCCCCCCCCCCCCCCCCCCCCCCCCCCCCCCCCCCCCCCCCCCCCCCCCCCCCCCCCCCCCCCCCCGCGCTCCTCCCCTCCACCCCCCATCTCTACCCCTCTCTTGACCCACCCCCACACGCCCTTCCACCTGAAATCCCCCTGTGTTGTGTGCCCCGACACACACAAACCAGATTTATTTCTGCATAATAGTGAAACTTGCAGAGTAAGGTCTACTGACAGGACCTACTTGTATAATGGCCTCAGCTACCCGCTTTCTGCTCTGAATGTCACTGAAAATAATGCTGAACGTGATTGCCCTTAGTTCATGACAATCCGTCATGTAATCTAATAAAAATCTAACTAAATGCACAATGTGAAATAATACTCCAATTATAATAGTAATACTGCATAATACTGCACGTCTTCAGGTGTGCAGTCCTTCTTTGTGGCCAGTGTAGCGTGCATCTGTATGCAAATTGCCTGATGTTGCGTTTGTGCCAATTGTTTTAATGAAAGAATACTTGATTCTATGTATTATGTATTTATAAAAGAAATTATATAAAATGCAGCATGGATGGAAACAGTACTATAAATATATGGGTAACAGGAATTATTATAATCAGTTTGCAGGGAGTATATACACTGCTAAACAATTGTGACCATGGCACTTTAGGCTTCACAATTTAAACATTGGATCATATATACTCTATGGGTCACACGTGCACACGCACATGGCAGTTCCTGTCTAAACGTTCTCATGACAACAGATGCGAGGAATTAATCATCCATTTCCTCTCTTTCCTTCCAAAAACACAAGCACACGCGCACGCACACACACACACACACACACACGGGTAGGGGTTTGTGAGGGGCTCCAGAGAGACCGTTATGGACTGTACAGGGGCTAAACTGTAATCTTACAGTGTACAGGAACAGGCCGCAGTGGAGTGATGTGGAAGTGGAAATCTGGGTGGTTAGTGTGTGGTTTAACGTGGTGGAAGTGGCGGCCGGCTGAGCGATGACAATGGCGCTCTGAGAAAGGCAGATAGTGGTTAATGGTCAGAGGGAATGGAGAAGTTGGCAATCTGCGGAAGGGCATTAACCGCGTTGTATTGCGGAAGAGTTACGTTAACTGTGTGGTGATTTCAGATAAAAATAAATGATATCCACGTATATTAACAGTGCAATGAAGCGGAGTTAGGGAGAGGGCTGAGAGCGAGGGCTCACCTGTTACAGTAGCTCCAGAACTGTTCCGTGAGGTAGGTGCAGTGGCTTTGGTCGTCCCCGAACGAGGCCTTGCTCTCAATCCAGTGGACAATGTGTCCCTCTACCACTTTTTACAGTGAACGAACAAAACCAAACAATAACCAACGACATCGCCTGTCAAGAGTTTGTCATGAATTCAGGTGTTGAATTAAAAAAAAGATTAATTCAGGTGGCATTTGCTACATAATTAAAATTCACAGTTGGCTTGGTTACCTGGGAGACAAATACAGCGGTGTTTCCATTAAAAAGCCTTGACAGCCAAAATATTTAAATAATAAGGTGTGAAAGACATTTTCCACTTGTGGCTATTTGTGGTTGTATTCAAATTAAATTAAATTGGGACACTTCTACTCACCTATTGGCACCTCCAGGATAATATCTGGCGTTTTGTCGTAGCCCATAGCTCTCAGTTGATTTTCATCTGGAAAAGATGAGCAACATTTGAAAATAAGACCATTACATGAGCACATATCGAAGGAAAACAGCTGCATAAATAATACAATATTGGTGAACTGAAATGATATTTTAGGTTTTGTTTTGGTTAGAAGCCTTCAGCAAAGAAAGACATGAAAAACGAAGGACGAGCAAGCTAACAGAATTTGTCCAGGAGGTCATAACAACAAAAAACCGCTGGTATTAGCAAAGCAGAGGACACGACCACAGAGGACAGCAGCACAGTGAGACCATTACCTACATCTGCCACTTATCTGCTAGCGCAGCACAAAAACAATCGGTAAGAGTCTCCGGCTCGGTGGTAGAGCTCCATAAAGTACAGGGCGAGGGGAGGGGGACGAGGCTGGCATTATAGCACCACCACCACCCCCCCTGTAAGCCTGACCTCCACCTGCAGAGGCCACCGCCATCGTCCTTGACTCCTGGCTGTGCTTTGGCCATTACCCCTACAACACCTGATTTCTCCATTAAATCTCAAGCTGACCAGGTCATTCAATTCCAGGGGCCTGCCTCTCTCCGTCTCCAGCCAAGCTCAACTAATGGGGCATGCAGGGGTGGGAGTGGGGGAGGGACTCTCGCTGGTCGGCTGTGATGTCAGCCAGGGACGGTGCGAGAGAGTCGAAGGTCTCAACCAACCACCCCAGATGTCTGAGGTGGAGGGGGTGGTGGTGGTGGTGGTGGTGGAGGTGGCGAGACGAGACGACGCATGGCTTGGCGGGGATGAAAGCCGGCTCTCCCCTTACACCTTCTGGGATGTTGACACCGTCATGTGGCTCGGATCGCCTTTTTACATCATCTTTGATTAAAATTAATGACCCGTCCCCACCGTTGGGTGGCTTCTTTCCAATCCATTTATCAGGGGCCCGGGTGAGGGCCGCCTCAGTGGTCCATTGTGCCCCCCCCCCCCGCCCCCTGAACTCTGACAGTTTTAGAACAGTCCTCCGTTAAGCCCTGCAGAAAGGTCAGCACTTGGGGGCCAGAATAAATGATTTGGTCTTGATGACAGAGAGAATGGAGTCCGTCTTTCATCACTCATCACTCACGCCAAAGGCGTGGCGTCCGGCGTAATGATAATGGCGATAGAATGGTTTTACCATTTCCCCCGCCAGAACGCTCTTCATCCTGATATATATCTGGACCAAGATATTGACATTGAAGTCATCCATTAAATCTGTTGCAGCAAAACAGATGATTGCTTGGAGAAACGGTCTGAAAAGGCATTCAAAAATCTATTTGATTGTACACCGGAGGGGATTTCTTCAAATATCGTAGAATAAATTCATTACTTGAAAAGGTACAAAAAATAAATGTCTCCCTGTACCTGAACATCAGGTTAACATACAAGTGATACTGTGTGGTGTATGGTAATTCTGAAGTTCAATTATCTAGGGCAAACAATTGACAACAAAAGTGTGATCCCCACAGACACCTAATCTAGGTTGTGTATCTTTAGAAAGAAATCCTAGTGGCGGAGTGACCCAGGAGGATAAGCCAGGGCTACTAAACAAACATTAGACCAGGCCTTTGAAGCTCTTATTTCTTCAAATATTCATTACGGGCCACGGTATAAATTAAACATTGGGAGGGTGGGGGTGTGGATATTCAATAACACCTGCTGGTTGTTCGCAGATCAATAAGAGATAACATCCACTACATCTGTCATTTCCAGGTCTCCCTTTAGCCGGATAACAACATGGATACAACAGGATTGGGTTTAGTGGGATAGCTTACCCAGAAAGGATAGGTTCCTCTCCTTCAGCCTGTCACACAGCAGTACCTCGTGCTCCTGGCCGATGGCACTGAGGGAAAGGTGTCAAGGAATCCAAACAGCCATGATTGCATCTCACCAGATTATAATTAATTAGTACTGAAACAACAACATCTGATAGTGTGTGTGTGTGGAGGGAAGTTCTAATGAAATATTTAAACACAACGCAGAAACTTCCATTCGACAGGTATGTTGCTAAGGAAACCACAAGCTCTTCTTGCCGTGGCTTCGTGGCACGTTGCTGTGGCAACAGGTTCCGTGACGCCTGTGTGTACGATTTTTTTAAATAATGTATGCACGTAAGAGAAATTAGGCAATGCAGTTCTCTGAATTATTGTTTTATTTTGCCATTGATCCACGGGTACCATCACCTCACAAGCAAGAGGCAGACTTTTCAGGTCAAACTTAATGAGGTTTGATAAGACCATTTAACAAGTGAAGGGCAAAGATAATGAAAATGCATACACAGCCCATGGACTAGCCACTCAATTTAATACATTGAATGAATGTTTCAAGAATACACTTTATGTGAATACATTATCTACTGGACTCCATATAAGGCATTTTCATATTCACAAGGGCCAGATCATTCTTTAGAACTAGCTTTTTTTTTTTGAGCGGAAAAGACAACCCCAAAACAAACTCCTCCGGGCATTGGACCACACCCCAACAGACGCAGAGCACTCAAAGGCCGGTTAATGCATGCACACCCCGAGCCCCACACGTGCACTAGAGCCAATCTAGTGATGTGTAGATGGAGTTGTTCCAAAGCACACAGCAGTGGGGCGGTTATCGTGCTCTCTCCGCGGCGTGCAGTGACTCAATACGAACCGACACTAAAGAGGGGATTGGGACGCGGTGTGAAAGAGCGGAGGGCTGAAGGGTGAGGGCTCGTAGTCGCAGTGGGACAGGCTTGACCGACCACAAACAGAGGGCCGCAAAAGAAAAGCTAAAAACACGACAAAACCCACCCCGCCACACACACACACAGAGATGTACAGACACAATGACAGACACACACACACACACACACACACACACACACGCACACACGCGCAAATAAAGCCACCCCCCCAGTGCTCAAAGGGTAAGTCTGTTTTATCTCTTAAACGTTTTATTTTCAAAATAGCCTGGATATATTATATATTTATAGTGCAGTGCAACGCAGTAGAGCATATGTAGCATCGGCAGGCAGTTAAATAAAAGTTTTAGACAAAAAATACAGACAAAAGAAAGGCTACAAATATTCAACTCAATGAGAACAAAACAATGTTTCAACGGCATTTCCATGTACTGACTATACGCCGTGTATATGTCTCGTTGGACTGTTATACCACAGACTACACGCTGACACCGACCGAGTGTTGTGAGAAACAAGAAATCATTCAAATAACCTATATACGAGAACCGCCGGTGCAATAAACAGCACAAAGCTATAGCGTTTCCGGTGGAATGGAGCATTTCCTACATAAAAAGAGAGTCAAAAATGCATTTAGATCATCCAATCTCCTCATTCTGCTCATTTTTCTCTCCCCCCATTCCAGCTCCAGCTGCAGCAGCGATGGCGGGGTGGCAGACAGGCGGGATGAGACGACGCCTCCCCGCTGAAGCAGAACTTTTATGTCAGGGAAGGCAGACACATCTCATCCCCTTCAATAGCGCCTCGTCAATTTCAGGCTTAACATTTTATGGGATAGGATACTGTTTGATGCAGTCTACCAGCGGTCCATAACAGCAGTCATTTATTGTGCACTGAAAAGGAGGAGAAGGGAAAGGGAGGAAATATTATGACACGTAAGGGATGGGAGGGGCGGGGGGGGAGAGTTGAGGTAAAGTAGGGAAGAATAGAGCAGGATTTGGGGGGGGGTAAACACTGGATTGGCAGACGTGACCGCCGGCACTTGTGTGACATCAGCAGCAGCGCACACACACACACACGTGTGTGTACCTGATGCCTACTGATGTCTGTCAGCCAGGTGCTGCGGTTACATTTCTAAGGGGCAGCATCAAACAGCATAGGAGAGGAATACGAGCCGCAATGTTCACAATAATACAGTGAGAGTCAAATGTATAACACATAAGTAACGCATTACTACTTAAAAGGTGCTGTAGGTAGGATTTGAGGGTTGTAAAGAGCAAGAGCAGAAAAGATTTTGAAACTAAACAACCAAAAAACACATCCACTCCCACTCTGCTCCCTCCCTCCATCCGTTTCTCCGCCATTGAGAAGTATTGCCTTTCACGCACCTGTGATTGACAGGCAAGATGGATTATCCGAACCAATCACAGAAGAGATGCCCTGATTGGTCAGAAATGAGCCGGGAGCGTTCTAAAATCTAAATTGTCTCATACAGAGGCAGGCGCAGAGCATTTCACTCACCAATAGCTGATGGCTATGGCATTTGTTGTTGTTGTTAATTGCACTCAAATAATAGCTCTTAAATCTTACCTACAGCACCTGTAATGTTTATGTATACGTTTCTTTTTTTTGCATATAAATTGATATTAATAATAATAATAATAATAATTCTACTATTCTAATAATAATACCAACTTACCTGGTAGATGTGCTTGGCTAGAGTCTGGTCTGGAATCAGTGATGGCTCCTTCAGCATACTATTGAGGACTGGCTTGGAGGCTGACAAGCAAAAAGAGAAAAACACAAGAGAAACAGATGTGTAGCCTATACAGTACATATATATATTTCAATATCTTGACATACAAATGAACACAAACATCATAGTTTGTCTATCCTAGGCAATCAATTACAAATAACATACAATAGGCTACTTGTAATTGATTGGCCAAGAGCGGAGCTACACAGGAACTATAGATAAAGACACTGCCACTGTTGGTTCAGTATTTCTGCACTACTCCACTGGCTGGCTGCTTCAAGCATGTGCAGAATCCACATAGATAAATGTTGCAGTCCAGAGCACAAGATCCCTGTGTAGTTTATCTATGTTATGAATGATGACTATTTTGCATCTCTCTTCCCCCTACTCCCGCTCTGCTAACATTATAAATCAGCATGGCAAGCACACAGGATTGATTCCCCTAGTACTGGAACCGAAAAAAAAAGAAAAGATCCTTAAATCATTTCTTAAAAAGATTTGGATTAAATGGATTGTATCATTGTGTGACGAAATGGGCGAAGGACGCAATTTTGGTGATATATACACGCGGTCTTGACAGACTCGCGGCATTACCAACAAAAATGTGTAATGTTTCTATCCACATTTCAGGCATGGGCGCCGTCTGTACTTACAATGCAGCAAGCTTCATAAGCTCCTCGGGATAATAGCGTGTGTAGATAGCTGTTTACGACTCGACAGGTCATTTAAAAGATCTATAAGGGACCACTATTGCCAAACAGAGGCGCTAAACTGAAAATTACATGAACGCGTGTTCATTAGGTTTATTATGAGTCGGATATGCTGTAGCACACGTATGGAAACAAATGCAGCAAAACACTGTCTATTTCTGTCCTGGCGTCCCCTGGGCTTTCCCTGTGCCTTATCTGTGTAACCCCCCCTTCTGGGATGACTATCAGCACAGAACCCTCCCAGCACCAGGACGGAAGGACAAACACGGGGTAAGGTGATCGCTCATGTACAATTCCTTAGGTTGAAATATATAAAATGGGGGAAGAGGAATGTCGGGGGAAGGAGGGGAACAAAGTGCATTCAACATCTCCCTCGCTCTACCTGCTCCTCTCTCCCTCTCTCTCTCTCTTCTCTTCTCTTCTCTTCTCTTCTCTTCTCCTCCTCCTCCTCCCCCCTCCCCCCCCCCCCCCGGTTCCCCTTCTCCAAATCTCTCCCCACAGCTGCGAGGCACAGAGTTGTGTGCTTTATTTCTTTGGCCATTTTTCTCAGAGATTGGTACCTTTGTATTTGGATCCATACAGTGTGTGTGTGTGTGTGTGGGGGGGGGGGCAGGCAGAGGAAGGGGGGGGGGGGG
>OOFB01016719.1:12012-33350 GCA_900323305.1 Trachyrincus murrayi | reverse complement strand
GGTGGGGTGGGTGGGTGGTGGGGGGGGGGGGGGGGGGGGGGGGGGGGGGGGGGGGGGGGGGGGGGGTGTCAAGTAAGAAGTGCACAAACTTATGTAACTGTTGGACAGTAGCATGTGTTAGCCCTTCTGGGCGAACTATCTCGGCGACACACGACTCACCTCGGTCTTGGTGATACGATGTCGGGCCAGCTTCACGACCGCGAAATTGCCCTTTCCGAGCGTGCGCTCGATATCGTAGAAGCCCACGCGGACGGGACCCCGTACGACGGCTGGTTTCTGGAGCGTGTCAGCCATGACCATGCTGGTCTAAACGGGGCCGGTGGAGAGGAGTAGGAGGTAGCCAGACAGAGAGACAGACAGAGAGACAGACGGGCAAAGGGGACGGGGCTCGCCGACTTCAGCCCTACAGATAACGAGAAAAGGAAAACAAACCGCCCGCCGCCGCCGCCGCCGCCTCCGCCAGAAATGTGTACATTAATAATAGACAAAGTTGATTTCTGTTTCGCCCGGCCAGCTTGAACGTTAGAGGGCCAACTCTTTCTTCAGTAGAGCGATGCGAAGCAAGTCGTTTTGCTCAGCCCAGGCTGTCACGCCACGTTCTCCAATACAATAGAGCTATAACATTTCAGTCTTAGGTGCCTCTATCAGCCAGAGCACACGAGTTACTTGCAAGAGGCATCATGTTCTCTGGTTGACGTACATTGACGTCAGAGCCATGGGGGTATTTGTACAGGGGGCGGGCCTCCGAAGCCGTTCCACACTTCAGTGCCAATTGGTTTCCAAGACAACCAGACCTACCTCTTACGTCAACCGGTAAAATTGCTATTCTAAAATCTGTTTGCTTGCCTGCCCTTGATTGCATGCATAGGTAACTTTGAAGTTTGGCCCCGCAGGTGCTTAGTATGGTCTTTATCTTCTCGGATTACAGACTGTAGAATATTATTTATTTTAATTTGTGCTGATAATTGATGAATATTTGTTACAACAATTGTGCTGTGCAACAATACCAATATAAACACAAATTATTTATGCTTGATTCAGCGTGATAATATTTGTATTTTACTGAATTACAATAGCATTTCCTCAATGATTCAAGGTTCAAGGTCTATTCTGTTGCAAATTGGAATGCATTGTCCTAGTCCCAATGTAGGTTTGCCTACCACTAGTGATCAGTATCTAGTCACGACAACTGCTTAACAGCGCCATCTGTTGGTAAACAATCAAAATTGAAATCTGAACAGAAATTATAACAAAAGCTGATGATTGATAGACCATTCCAAGTGATGCACAAGTTCAACCATGTACTACTGACCACACCTCGCCACACAAACACCACTCTCAAATAAACAAACCAGCAATCCCACAAGCACACACACACACAGAGAGAGAGAGAGAGAGACAGTTACATCATGTGCACATTGCGACCAATGTGCGTGTGTTCTCTCCAGCTTTCACAGCGACAGCGTAACACAGAGAACTATTGAGTGCTCAGTGGGCAAGGAGGCCAGTATTCCGAAGGCCTCCACTGTCACGCATACACTTCCTGAATGAAAGAGTTCCAGATGTGCTTTTGGCATTTCCTGTCTTACATCCTCCAAGAACACACTCACTCTGCCTCTCCTTACAGGGCTCCCTAAGCCCTTGTCACCAAACCACAGCTCCTCGGCCGCTCTCGTTTTACCTTTAATACCGCTCATTCCTATACACCTTTTCGTCTTAAGGCGCTTTATGTACTACAGGAATATAGTTTATAAAGCAATCGTTTATGCTGATGTGTGAGAGCTGAATTTGTGGCATAAAAAAAAGAAAAAAAAAAGGTGTTTTACCAACAAAGAAACTGGACAATCGCTAAAAAAAAACAATACAAAAGCCGGAGCACTTCCAGAATGTTCCGGGGTTGATTAAACCACACATTCAGGTGGGGTCGGGCCAATCCAATGAGCTCTGAGCTTTACTGCAACAGTTAACAGTCATCTGTCATCAGAGTTTCCCTGTTTCTCTCCTGTTCCTTGACACCAGCCTTCAAACAGGAAGGAGGAGGAAGGAGTGGCATAATACTGACAGTGCTTTGTAGGCTTAAAACGAGAGACAAAATAGACCGTTAAGAGACCTAATGTCCATGGAAATAGAAACAGACGGCTGAATGGGTTCGTCCTCGAGTGGTTATCTTCGCACATCTTGTCATTACTTATAGCGAGATGAGTGACCTTGGATTGATCGTCAAGAAGACGGTAGTGATTAATATGCGCTATACCATACCATGCCACTACACAGAGTACGTCTGTGTCTATTAACCAAAGTACAATACTTGTCCATTCATTCACACGTAAGAATAAAAACATAAAATAGGAATGGCTGTATAAGACAGTTATAATTGCTGTAGCACTTTTATTGTATGTTAGCATAATTACTTAATATTTACTTTTGCTGTGATGTTTAACGAGCGCTGCTTCATGGGAACTTGATACAAAAACACAAACAAAACAAAGCCTTGCTTTTGATTCCTACAGCTATCCTGCACAATGTCGCTTTGGAAAAGCAGCGCCCCTACTAAATGAATACTGGAAGAGATGCTATGTCATTGTTCACTGGAAGATGATTTTGTCTAGGTGGGTTGAAATACATATTAACCGTCGAGATATTTAATGATTAGACTTCAATCAACCCTCTCCAGTTTACCATTCACATTCCACACTTCACAACTACACAGACTCCAAGCACTGAACCCAGTAGGATTCACTTCTTAGATCATGGAATAAATGGACTCGGGCGTTAACATACAAAAAGTATACTGGACACTTTATATCGAACCGAGGAGTATTTATAGAGAAGAGGAGGGAGGGGGCAGTGGATATCCATACATTCTGGAGTGGGGCATGAGTCACTGGAAATTCGTGGAGGTCTGGCTCTCCCACACAGCCGACTTCAGCCGGCCGCCAGCGGGTCTATCCATAGATCTCGTTTTCCACCCAACCGGCGGGCGGACGGCCCTGCTGTCTGCAGATCTCGTAGATGTCGTTGGTCACGAAGCCGCGCTCCCGCGCCGGGCACGGCAGGTTCTCGTAATCGTCACACTGTGCGTTATCCGGTGCGGAAGCGTAAAAATACATATTTTTGAGGTCTGCCAGCGTCGTGCAGTCTGGATTGGCGTGGTGGAGCTTGGTGACATCGCTGAAGGCGTACGGGCCCTGGGTGACGCACGGGTCTGCTGTACCGCCGGGATGGTGGTGGGGGTCCGCCTCCGGCTTTCTCCTGAGCGAGGACAGGACATGACATCATGGTGTGGTCACCACGTTAAGATTAAAGAAGGGAGGAAATCATATTGCAACTCGTCGTGTCTCAATTGAGTTGTTTTTTTAAAAAGATATATACTTTTAAGCTAAACACGTGTCAGTAGTGAGTATTGCTAATATGTTATGAGTCATAACATATTAACAAGGCACGTACTTCCAGGCTGTGTTGAACTGTGTTCAAATATCATAACATTACGGTACTTTATGATGGCACAGCCAGCCATACCCTTTTCTTAGTTTTCCCAGGAAAAGTTTGGTCAGTAGACTCTGCCATGTGGATTATTCATGTGCATTATACTACATCCATATCTTACTTTTTTCGAGTCTGAGAAGGTGTGGAGGTATTTCTGTAACTGCACAGGGATCAGTTGTCAAGAGCTGAGATACTTTAAGAGAATATGTATAGAATACAATAGACTTTACATTCATGTTTATTTTACCATTGTTTATTTGGGAAATGTAGAAATAGCAATCAAAGTTTGTGCATGGTAGGGCTGGGCAATATGGCCAAAATCTTCTATTCTGATATAGGTCATTTAATATCTCGATAACAATATATATCACGATATAGCATATTTTCTGGTAATTCAATAAATAAAAAATAAATAATAAATTGTGTGACTAAACTACTTGACAAATGAGTATTTTCTCATTTTATTAAGAACTTTAGTGCAAAATGCGGTTTCAAGTGAAACTATAGAGAAAAAATAAATAAACATAGGCCTAGCCTACAATATGAAAATGTCAAATATCAAAGGTAAACATAAAACAGTTCCAAGTATAGCAGCATGGTTTGTGCAAGGAACGGAAGCCAGAGTGATGATGTTAATATATTATGATTTAATAATTAAAATAACATTACCTTTTAGCAGCCCGCCTGTAGCACAGATACCCTGTCGCCAGTATCAACAACAGCAGTAGAACGGGCCCAGCCACACAGAGGGTGTAGTAAACGTACAGAGCGTTGTCCGACAGTGATACTGCAACGGGGACAATACTGTTATATCGCTAAACACTTCAAATAGTTACTTTTATTGCTTTTGAATGAAAGACACCATCAAATGAAAATGAAACTTTTCCACCTTGGAATCACAGTCGCCGACTATTCAACTGTTCAACAAATGAAATAGTAGCAAAGAAATGACGTTAGCATATACACACACAGACATTGACATTTCAACAATGATATAATAACTTATAATAATAAGAAGAATTCCTACAATAACAATAAGGTATCCACAGATACTCTGTGAATACCTAACTAGTATATAATAATATCTATCAATAATTTAGTAACATGTTTCCGCTTCCCGCTCATAGAGTTAGAGTAGAGTCTTTAATGGCCTAGGGGCCATTTGTTTTGCAGCATGGCAGTGATATAAAAAAACAAAAAAACAACAGTGGCCACATAACAAACGATAAATATACAGCCAACAAGAAGACATTAAAACATTAAGAACATAAGCCTGCAAAGGGCTAGTGTGTTTTGTCACTTTTGCACGGTCCAATCAAAGGGTCAAATCCCATTCCTGCTATTGCTATTATCTTGTTTTTTTAAACGTATAAATATGTCGTATTATGGAAGTAGTGTCTTCAAGGAAAGTTCCAGCATCATGCTTAATTAGTATCAAACATGGCTTCTTACCTGAAGGTTCGGGCAGTGCTATTTTCAGCTTTTCATCACTTTCTGTTGTTGACAGTATCTTGGGCTTCGGTGACGGCACTAGCACAGCGCAAGGAATGAGAAGAATGCTTTTTTAACGAGTATATCAAAGGCAAGCTATTTCAACTTTTCGTAGCATCCTGTCTATGTAATATACAGGATATAATCAAATGAACTCCTCAAGTCCCATTCCGTTCTGATATTATTTATATATTTCAAGTTTGTTTGATTGTAACCACTAGAGGTCTTCCTCTCCAAATAAAGAGTGGGAAGACGGGACATTGAGATGTCAGAAACAAAAGAAGCCCTTCGAGGGTATGTTTTGACTCTCCTTGATCAGAGTAAGTAAATAAACGAACCAGAGTGAAATAACACAAATATATTATCTACTTCAAACTAGATGGACAATATGGGTGTGTGCTGTTGTGCATGTACCTGTGAATACAGTATTCCCCATCTCTGTAAATGCAGGTCGTTTTTCTGTGATAGACAAAGTAAGAAAGTTGACAAATTCTTCTGTTCTCTTGGGTTGCACACAGATGTATTATAATAATATTCGGTTAAAACAGGTATACACGCTATTTTAACGCTGTCTCAGAGACCTCAGCTCATATTTTTTCCATGTCTCCAGCTGTGTGTGTGTGTGTGTGTGTGTGTGTGTGTATCAGAGGGTTTTCATCAAGCCCGTTAAGTAAATGTTTACTTTTTAAGGCTAACGTTAACAGCCAACAAAAGCACTTGTGTCTTCTCAAATCCCCTTTTTGACCTTGTTTCACATTTAAGTTGTGATGTAAACAAGATCAAACAAGTTTTCAGACCTCGGGATGTTTCACTGGCGGGCACAGTTCACCGCCGGGTCTAACCATCAGAAGAGAACCATGAGAAAACGGCCCACCAACCTGCCAGCCCATATTTGCAGACGTAGTTTTTCTTGGAATTGCAGTTGTCATCGTTCCACTGGAACAGGAAATGGCCCTTTTCATCGGGCGGTGCCGACGGTTGGTGGTACAGGACAGTACACATCTCAGCACCACAGGACGGCTCATCCCAGTGCCAGTTCCTGCAGGCAGCACGTCCAGTTACTATGTCTGGTACAATACTATACTTAAAACATCACCACCACCACCACACGTAAATGACCACTATGAATAATACATGTCTGTGAAGGAGCAATATATCCTCTCGCACTAATGATACGTCGGCGTCCATTAACTACAATTTCCTGGGATTTCCTTTTCCCTGGGACGGAGACAGCTGGGATGGTGCTGTCAGACGTCTGGCAATATGAATTGCTCTAGTCCAATCTTGTCTCTAATTTAGGCTTCGATCCCAAGGACTAACTTATTTCAGCACAGGTTTGATTATTTATTATGGTTTTGTGCACCTCTCTAGTTTTCACAATTCCTTCAGCGACCGGGACTTTCTGTACTCTCGTACTTGGTAAAAAAAAAAACAGCACAATACGAAACCACAGCGTGAATATAAAAGCAGATCAACCTGAACTTGGCTTGGCTGCCATCCAGCCAGTAGTACTGCGATGGGCAGGCCGGCCTGCTGGTGCCGGCGGGCCTGCTCCGCTGGGGGTTCCGTCGCAGGCCGATCCAGAAGTCGCCCTCTCCGACCTGCAGCTGTTGGATGAACCGCTCCACCAGCCGCTGCTCGCTCTCCGTCTCGATGCTGAGTAGTTCGCCGCCGTCCGACCGGCAGGCGCGGCGGGCGTCCTCATAGGTCAATCGCCGCCGGCTGTCGTGGACGTAGGACACCTGGTAGCAGGGGCGCTCCGTCCCCCGGCGACAGATCCGATGGCCTGGAGGACCACGTGGGCAGGGGAATGAAAGACAAGACTAAAGACACGAGTCATGAATTGATTATCACAATTATAAATATCTGTAATTTATGACATTTTTTTTGCTGATGTAGGCCTACTATTGGTTGACTTTTTTAACAATTTTCTTTTTTTAAGACTAGGTTTAAATCCGTCTCTGGTTGAGACTGGTCGAGACCGTGCATGTGGTTGTCAGGAGATGTTACTGAACCGTTATTGTGGAGGGCTGTAACTAAATTGGGCCGAGATGTCCTGCCAAGCCTTCCCAACTTCCTGCCATGCATTGTCAGCAGAATCTAAACAAGAGAGCTTCCACATCTTAGCCTGATTAAAAGCAAAATACGTGGACAACAACAACAACAACAACAACAACTTGCATGATACTGAGCTTGTGAGTTGGTTATCTCATGTGCTCCTTGGAGTTGATAAACATTCGAGGTTATTTTGGTTTGTACACAAAATAAAAGTAGGGGAATTGTTCACTCAGTGTCTCTGGTGAAGGCTGGCATGTGGTCGTTGTTGTTTTTCTTAGTTGCATCTTTTACAATGGGCCATGAAATCATTACAATAACCGTTATTGCATTCATGCCAAGCGTATGTCTTATCATCATTACAATTTATATGATTTATCAGTGAGATTGTATTTTTTTCTCCTAAAATCCTCCCAAGGAGAAAATAGGCTATCAACACAGCTGTTCGTGTAAATCACGATTTGATTTTCAAGTGAACTTGAAGATGTCATTCTTTGTTTCACAGCTCATATTGTATTACTGTGATAACTGCAGAGTTTTCTTGAAGTAAAATACACACAGGATAGAAAGGTACAAGTCAAGTCCAACACACGCGTGTGTGCAAAAAAAAAGTATGAAAATAGGCGTGCTCAAAGATGTATTTATAGCCTGTTGCACATTGTCAACTATTTACAATTCTTTGAACTCATAAATAACAATATATATGTTACAATATATATATAACTCATAGTCGTCGTGTGGCGTTGTTATCGCGAGGTTTCTTACCATTGATTTTAGACGCACGTCCCGGGTAGAGGCAAACGGCGATAACGGTGCCAAAAAATGTCATAAAATCCATTTCTACATGTTCACTCCGTACTCGTGACGACTATTATTCACCAGTAGGCTACACGTGTACATGTTCACTCTGCACTCGAGACGACTATTCTTCACCAGTAGGCTACAGAGGGACAGTCTCAGTCGCTGTGTTGAACGGTACAGGGAGCAGCAGTGTTTGTTTTGTCCAATCAAAGTTGGGTCGACGGTCTCAGGCAGGCATACGGCGTAGACTGCGTAGGCTACAACTGCTGGAAAAAACCCTCGACGCTGCCCATTTTTAGTTAAACTTGTTTTTTTGTTTTTTTTTCGTGTAGGCATAAGTATTTCTTTGAATCCTAAATCGGAGCATACTCCATGATGTTATTCTACATTTTCAACAAATAGCGTGCGTCTATTTTAACTAATACACACATTCCATTGCTATTGCTTTAATTCAATTGAATGCAACACATGCGCTTCTTTGTGTGCATGTCGTGCTAAGTGCAACAGGATAAATACAGAGAATGCACGAGTTTGACTCAACGCACACGGACACAGACGCAGTTGTGTGGGTTGGGAAGAAAGCTTACAAAACAAACCAAGAAAATAGAAACTAAATTACAAAATTCGCATAATCTCTCTCTCTCTCATACACATGCATATACACATATGCGCGCACACACACACACACACACACACACACACACACACACACACACACACACACACACACACACACAGACTGCATTATCCTCTGCTGTATTAGTGTCATTGACTTGGTAGGAAAGCCATGTTTTCATCTGCGGAGGGAACACGCATACAAACGGGCCAATGTTAGTCAGTGGAGTTCTGTTGTTGTGCTTCATGGCTATGGACCAGGGAGAACTATGGCAGTAGAGTTGGAGTTTTAACTGGAAAAATCTCTCTCTCTCTCTCTCTCTCTCTCTCTCTCTCTCTCTCTCTCTTTCTTTCCCTGTAATACTGACTAGTAAGTCAGTATTGTCTTTGGCTCCATCTTCACCCCATTCACCCTCTCCTGTGTGTGTGTGTGTGTGCGTGCGTGCGTGCGTGCGTGCGTGCGTGCGTGCGTGCGTGCGTGTGTGCGTGCGTGTGTGTGTGTGTGTGTGTGAGAGAGTGTGTGTCTCCTGATTGGTTACACGAGTAAGGGATCATAACACGGTCATGAGGTCTATGCTTGCAGACTTTGATTGGGTATGCGTGTCTCACTGTGTCACGCTAGGACCATGGAAAACACATGGGCTGTATTGTCAGATCAAGCCTGCGGTAAGAATAGTCAGTGCTGGATAGTTGTAGTAGTTGGGGAAATAGGATAAGTTTGGGAAGGGAGCCTATATCTTGGACCAGATGTCTGTGCTAACCCTTTTTTGTGTTTATTTTCCTTTGTTCATGTATCAGTTGTATTATGAATTGATTATGATGTCCTTCCATTTTATTTAAGTTTGATGCATTAAACAATTTTGTTTCCTCCCACAGTCAAGAGCTGAGATTGTTCAATTATTGTTGGTTGTATCGTCTCTATCTGTTTTAATGAAGGAAATATTCTAAAAGCGTATGAAGTCCAACATTGGTAAATAACGACACTTATCATTTTGGCCACTAGATGTCAGCAAAGCAATTAACTTAAGTTACACCTGCATTTTCCAAAACGCTCTTTTCCCATTTAACAAGTGAACGTATTGAAACCTTTGATGAGTCATTCGCACCCAGAGGGGGGAATACCTGTCCTATAGGAATCTCCTCCAACCTTAACTTTCCACAAAGTACACAAGCATGTCCATATCCCCTTCCCAGTGTATCCTCTTTCTGCACAGTTTAAATGTAAGCCGCAAGTTGCAGTTTGCCTTCAGTGGAAGTGATGAGCCGGATCATATGTTGGCCACCTTTGTTTCCCACTGAGAAAAGACTCAGTAGAGATGTACAATAGCCATTATTACATTAATACAGTACACTGTGTCCATATATTTCACCGGCTCCCCTCAAGCCGTTAATACAATTCTATGCTATGCTATTCTATTCAATTCTATTGTTATATATTTTTTTACTATATTGTTACTTTTCTGTCCATCTCCTTTCTTGACATCATACCCACACACACATTAGGCTTAAAGTTAGCACTAAGCTAAACACATTAGCATACTGTCATACCTGTGACAAAGGGCTATACAAGCAACACAAACACCCAAATTAACATGACTTGACCGTACCACAATTTACACACATTTACACGTCCAGTTCTGAACTGGGAACATCATCAGATCATCTGCAACTATCAGTCCCGATTGACCTTTCAGCCATAAGGATCAAAGAAAGGGTATAGACGATGGATTAGAGGACATATCATAAATCATACAACATCCACCTTCGCTGTATGTCTACATTAGATGCCATGGGAGATATCCGCTGAGCAGACCAGGGGAAAGTGACGCACCGCTGGATAGTGTAACACATGTCCCTTCTTTACAAAAACGACGCTCCTGTTCACTCTGTGTTTAAGATGAACAATAGGGCTTACCAGTTGAGCAGTGACAGATTCACCCCACAGCCATGACTATACCTGCCGAGGGAATCTGAACACATAATAGAAGTGTAGCACGGGACATTATGGAGGCTATTTCTGGTTGGTCGTGTACTTTGCTGTGGGCATGTAGGTTCATATTTCAAACACGTCTGTGATTATAATGATGTTATTATTAGGATGGACCTTATATTTCAAACTGCCATCTGTTCATGCATTATTGTATTATTCCATTTTAAGTATGCACACAATGGATGAACAATGTTTCCTGTTAAACATTTGTATATTGTATAAGTAAATTGTAAATGATTTCAACAGAGTGTGAAACCTTGTTTTATATGGACATATTTCATTGGAGCAATGTGCGGCTTTGGACTATCATATACAAACGGTCTATGATGAGTACTGTTTATTCACATGGGAATACACAAAACGTGTTGTGTACCATCATCAACATCTAATAAACATGATGTGATTGGTGATTTGATTAGCATGACGCGGTGCTGTGTATTCTCTCCACAAGCTAATCAACAGCAACACGGGGGCTCTCGGATCAGACCAGTTTGTTGGAGGGAAGCCTGGATCACTCACTGACATGGGTGGGGACGATTTAGCTTGGTGGTGCAACATGAAAAATAAGAATACGATGCGCAAATACGGTCTCAATGTCCCAACGTCTCGATGTCTCTCTCTTGCTGATGCCCGCCGCAAGTAACGTGCGTGTAACGTGTGTCCAGGTGTTATGTTCAATATGTGTATGTGTTGTGTGTGTCTGTAGTGTGTGTGTGTGTGTGTGTGTGTGTGTGTGTGTGTGTCAGTGTGTGTTTGTGTTTGCATATGCATCGCACTAAATACTTGTAATAATGTAATAATAGTAATAACTTAATTTTATATAGCGCATTTCTCACAGTCAAGCACGTTTAATGTACTCAGTGTCTATGCCTGTGTATGCTCATCAGGGTCTCCTGTTTGTCAGGGGGAGTGTTCAAGGCAGTCACACCTCTTTGAAATGAGCTCGGGGGGTCATGCTGGAATATAAAAACCTCATTACACCTGTGCTGCTCTGACAGAAACTCCGGCTCAAATATCCTCCACCCAAGGTAGGACTATACCTATCACTGCTGAAATCACAGTGGGACTAGTCTGTAGTTCAGTTAAAGATGTCTTAAACATAAACTAACAATGGTAATGCATAGCTTTTTTTAAATATATGATATCCAATAATCGTATTGGTAATACAGTGTGTAATTGTATTGCGTGATTATAATCAACAGTTGTCTTGTCGTTCACTAAATACAGGAGTGGCGTGTGCCTTCCAGACACCATGCTGCTTCGCTTATGTCTCCCCCTAGTGGTGGTGTTCTTCCAGCCCGCTCTCTCCCTCTACAACTGCTCGTCTATGTATAACCGGGTACCAGGTAATGTATGCTAAACAATGAAGCTTGAGTTGGCTCACGTGTTTTAAACTATTCAATACATACAGTATAATAGAAACTAATATTCCATTGATTGTTTACCATATTTTTGTGAAGGAGATGCTATGCTATAGTTTTGATAATCCTCTGTCTGTCTGTATATTTAATATATATAATATATATTTGTTGAATTTTAACTATTTTGTACTTTATTTTTCTTTACACAGTCAAATCTATTCATCCCCATGCATATCATTTTATTTCTTCTTCTTCTTCTTCCCCAGACAACACAGACCTGATGGTGGACTGTGGCACCAGCATGATCACCCTGGACATCAACCTGTGCACGGCCCAGTGGGCGGGCTTCAATGCCACAGGCCTGGCGCTGAACGGGGAACACAGCACCCCCGATTGCCTGGGCACCATAAACACCGCCGTGGACCCTCCCGTCGTCCGCTACCAGCTTCCCGTCAATCACAGTCAGGCTAACCCGTGTCGCCAGTCGCTGCAGGTTAGAGATGGCCGCATGTTCTCATCATGGAGTACATCCAGGAAGTAAAGAGGGTTGTTGTTGTTGTTTCGGGGGGTTTGAAGGAAATAAATGGAGGAAGCTGAGGAGGAGGCTGCAGGGATCTGCCACCGGGAGTTCATGTGCTGCGTGAGAAGTGACAGGTGTGTGTGCTGTATCTCCACCGTTTCCTTTAGATTGTGGATGAGGTGCCGGACCCTTCCGGTCCCTTCAGTGATTTCTCCAACGTCCAGTCGGTGATCATCACCGGGTTTATTGACACGCCAAGCTCCAACCAAGGCATGATCAGCTACGCCACGGACCTCTACTACCACTTCTCCTGCCGCTACCCCCTGGAGTACCTTGTCAACAACACACGCATCATAGCGTGAGTCACCCCCCGCCTTCTGGGGATTCAGCTCGAACAACACCTCCATCAGTCCAACCGTCCATCCATCATCATGACCTGCTTATCAACTGGAGGAGGGGGGGGGCAGCCAGATCACAAGCATTGCTACCCACGTTCAGGTCTACGCGCCTGTGCGCTCAGAAATCTGAGTGTCTCCAATTAGCCTAGCCTACATCCGGTGTGTCCGCTTTACATCCACGTATATACAGGGTGATGGGTGATCGTCTGCAAACTCGCCCACAGGCAGGGGCCTGAGATGGGGCCCGAGAGGGGGTCTGGCCCCAGGTCTGTGGAGCCACAAGGTGGCAGCTATCCCCACTGTGCCGCTGCGCTGCTGCCCCACCTTCCTTCTGAATGGACTATAGAGAGAGTCTATAGAGAGAGAGGTCACAGTAAAGAACTCCCTCAGTACTGTTATTATCTCTCAGCCAGGCAGAGAATGCATGTGGCTTCAGTGGTAGAAGGTTAAACCCAACATCCGGAAGTGGTTCAATCAGACACAACACCGCTGTTCAGCATCTCTCTCTATGAAGCATAATATGATGCAAAATGTGGTTATTGTTAAAGCGAGGTACAATGTTAAAATACGAAGAATGCATGTTTTTCTTTTTGTCACATCCGCCTTATTTGTCTCGCGTTAGGTCGTCAGTCTCGGTGGCCACCAGTGACAACAACGGGACCTTCATAGACACCCTGAGAATGACCGTATATAATGTAGGTGGAAGTCCTTTACATGCATGGACATTACATTATGAGGACCTGCATTCATGCTGGGTTCCATTTTTCATCCTGTATGTTTGCTTTAAGGACACAAACTATAAAGACCAGTTGTTGGTGCCCATCACTGGACTCGAACTCAGGACCAAAATCTATGTGGAAGTTAAGGCTGTCAACCTAACTGGGAAGTAAGAATTGTTTTACTATGCTATGATACTACTATACTATACTTTACTGTGTTTTAGGATGATATGATACTATACTATACTACTGTGTTTTACGATGATACGATACTATACTGTGTTTTACGATGATACGATACTACTGTACAACTGTGTTTTATTATGATAATCAACCCTAACTAACATTCTGCCCATTCTCTCTCTCGACAGCTTCCATGTGTTTCTGGATCACTGCTTTGCAACATCGACCCCGTATAACTTAACCCAGACGGAGCAGCACGACTTCTTCATAGGGTAAGTTCGCTGACAACAGCAGCATGTTGAAAACACCATATGCAGCATGTTATGTGTGTGAACAACCTCCTCCTGGTCCTCACCAGCTGCTCGGTGGACCAGAAGGCGTCCATCACCACCAACGGCGTGTCCAAGAACGCCCGCTTTAACTTTGAGGCGTTCCGCTTCGTAGAGCACCGAGACCAGGAGAAGTCCAGCATCTACCTCCACTGTATACTCAGACTGTGTGAGCCCACCAAGTGTCAGGAGCTCATCAACGTAAGTTCACGTACTTCAACAGCCACGCTACGTACATACGATTAAAGGTGCTGTAGGTGAGATTTAAGAGCTATTAAATGAGTGTAATTTGTTAGTAATTTGTTAAAAATCTGCCAGTGATTTAAATGCGCTGTGAGAATATCTGTCTTGAGTTGACGGTGCCCGCCTCTGTATGAGCCGATTTACATTTTAGACAGCTCCCGGCTAATTTCTGACCAATCAGGGCATCTCTTCCCTGATTGGTAAATACATTTTATGCATAAATACAGTTTCTTTCCATACATTGTTCAATTGGCAAATTATGAATATTTTCACTTGATGGTGACTCTAAACTAACATGACTTAGGTGTTATGTTGAAGGCCTGTAGTAACAGAAGAAAGAGATCAGCTAGATTCAAGGAAGGAGAACCGGAGGAGTTAGCCACGGTTTCGTTTGGTCCACTAATCATGGCTGGAGAAGGTGAGGCCCATGTAGCATGCGTATAACATACCATAACCATTACTAATTGCGAGGATCTGTAACTACAATTATCTGTAACTACAAGGATCTGTAACTACAATGATCTGTAACGACAATGATCTGTAACGGCAATGATCTGTAACTACAATGATCTGTAACAACAATGATCTGTAACTACAATGATCTGTAATCAACTCACATTTTCCTCCCAAAAGATCCGTCACTTGCAGCTGGAGATGATGGTGAGTTCATTGTCAGCCCAAGCAAAGATCATTGTAGGATTCTTTTATTCAGTATTCCCCTACATATTATATATATTGTATTCTACATCATATCGATTGTATGCTTTGATATGTCCTCAACTTGTCATTTTGCTTTCGATGAAAGAGCATATTTCATTGAACACATGAACTGTTCTCTGGACCTTTCTAATGCGCAGCAGCTAGTAAATCTCAGAGGGATGACGTCAATACGACAGGAGTGGTGCTGGGGGCGGTGTTTGGATCTGCTGCTGTCACCGTGGTGGTCCTAGCTAGCTGGATGGCCATCAAGAAGTTCTACCTCTCAGGGGCGAGCCTTAGTGCTTATAACTGACATGGTCACATGATAGGTCAGCTGACGTCTCCACACCATAACCGTATTCACCGCATGTCATGGTGTGGGGTTAGATCTGGTACTCTCAACATTGAGTCATCTGCGTCATTGATCGTAATTATGATTTTAGATTTTTTTTAAACAAAGCAATCGCTCAATAAGCAATCACTCATCTATCCTAGTCATATTTTCAATGTTTATATGTTCTGTATATCTGTATTATGTATCAATATCATATATCGGCTAATGAAGGATCTGTATCGGAACTCTATCTATGAAACATGTGTTTCACTGCTGTATTCTACATGACCAGCCTGTGAATAAACAGCAGTATTTACAGGCATTGGGACATGCTATATACTCATGATGATTTATAATGTTTGGAAATAAAAAATATCAAGCTACATTTATGACTGATGTTATTATGAACCTGTTGCTGCTTTGTAAATAAAACACAAAATCGAAAGTCAAAGAGCAGATAGATTGTCTTTCATGTCACAGAATAGATTTATAAAACCCCCCCCAAAAAACACAGAACAGAAACATTAAACATTAAAATGCTACTTTCTTAGGAGCGCTGTACAGTTTACAGTTTACAGGACACAGTACATTACAGTACACACCTGATAATCACCACAATACTCATTTACATAATAGACAGATTCCTTAATATATACACAATATTTCATGACTATATACATCAGAACACAGAAAAGAGACCATACTACTATAGATCAGACTATAGACCACGATTGCAGACTTGCCGGCAACAGTTTCCCATTCCACCCGAGTCACTCTCACTGCACCAAGTGCAGAATGTCCTGGATCAGAGCGGAGAATTTGGCTGAGAAGTCCTCCTGCAACAGGCTGCCGGGCTGTGGGTGGTCAAAGGGAGAGGACAGGGCTCCAGTGGCCAGTTGGTCCTCCTCCAGCCCCAGGAACACCCTCTCTATCCGGGCCAGAAACACTTGGTTCTGAAGCGCTGCGCTCTGGCAGAACTTGTTCACATTGTCCGTGACCTCAGTCTTCAGGGGCTGCGAGGTCACCAGCAGAGCGGTGAGCTCGGCTTTCAACGCCCCCAACCTGCTCTGCGCCTCCAGCCTTGTGGAGCTCACCTCCTGCGCCAGCCTGGCCTTCATCTCGCTCCACATCCGGCCCGATCGCTCCTGCCCCGCCCCATCTCCGCCTTCGCGCTGGCGTTCGCTCTCCTGATCGATCGCCTCCCACGTCTTGCTCTGGAAGTCGCCGATGGTGTCGGCGAGCTCGACTCCACCGTGCTCCAGGGTCTGTCTCATCCCGCTGAAGGCCTCCCTGTACGCCGACGGGCTGGCGTGCGCCCGGGCCTCCGCCCGCTCCAGCCCTTGGAGGTAGAGGCTGAGCTGGCCGCACAGCTCCTGCACGTTTCTGCTCAGGGAGCTCTGGAGCTGCTGGGTGAGGGGGGCCAGGCGCTGCCTCAGGTTGCCCAGGGCGACGGAAGCCGAGCGGGCCGGGTACGGGGACAGTCTCTCCCTCAGCTCAGCCAGCTCCTGGCGCAGGCAGGCGCGCAGGCGCTCGGACTCCGCTCTGAGCTTGTGGCGCATCTCCTCGGCCATGGGGCTTCTGTCGCGTCCCTCCTCGTCCTCCATGTTGTAGAGGTCGCTGCTGTCCACGTAGCTTTTGTAGGCCTTGCTGCGGGAAGAAAAAAAGGAACCAAGAAAAGTGAACACCCGGGACTTTCCACGCTGAAAGATAGTGGAACATCTATTGGGATAGGAATGCATGGATTTGGCTGGATGAGTGTGGCATTGCATTAGATGCTCTACAACTCAACACACTTACCTCACATCCTTAGTCAGCTCAGTCTTATCCTGCGCTTCGTTTTCCTTGGGATCGGCCCAGGCGACCTCTCTTTGATTGGCTTCGGGATAAAGTGGGAATGCTGAGGAGAAAAGGCATATCTGTAAGAACCTTTCAATAAAAAGAAATCTCTTCTCCATGGTAGCACAGATAAAAACCCCAACCAGAATCCCTACCTGATGTTGCAAGGAGTGACAAGGCAATGATCAACCTTTTGAAATACATGATGATGTATTTGGGAGAAACGGATGCGAGTTGTAGGAGTTATGAACGTATCAATCTTCTCAAACCTATAAGCTACGCCAATTGCTGAGTTGTGGCTAAACCGTGGACTTTCTGGCCTGTACCTGTGAAGCAGTTGGCACAGTGGCTGGCTCTCTGGTCCCCCTACCTTATAAAGGCTCCTGTTATCAGAAGCACTGCTCTAAACTCGGCCTGTGTCAACAGCCAACACGTGGAGGGTCACCCTGATAACAGACCTAGATGTATCCCAACACAGTCCAACACAACACACAGAGACAGCGCAATACCTCATACCTTGATACAGATACAAATAAACAAAACAAAAACACAAACACAGAGGCTGAACTGATAGCACAACTTGTTGTACAATTAAACTGATGTAAAGCGGTGAAATGAATGGATGAAATGAATGGATGAAATGAATACATGAAATGAATGGATGAATGGATTAAATGAATGGATGGCTTCAGGAACTTCAGGAAGATTCGGAAATGGAAATGCTTGTTCTCCGTCAAGATGTTTACTACTACTACCACCAAACCAAACCAAAACAATACCAGATATGGTGGATAGTGGATAGTAGATAGGAAAAGCTTTCCAAATTCTGATCTAACATTCATTAGAAAGAATGTCCTAAAAGTTCAAGCTGTTCATTTTGATATAGCCAACCAGATGGAAAGCCTGGCTGGGTTCTTCAATTTCATTCCATTATCCGTGGCCCACATTGCTTTGACAACTGATTAAACGCTACCTTGAACAACATTGAACTGGTTTATTTGATCTATATTCTACTGTCCCGTGTAATTCCTCAACCAACCCGCAGGGAATTCAGTATATGTGGTCTATCCTGACAGTGTACACATACAGTGTATGTGTGTATGGGAGGTCAAATCGGGGAGGAAATGTATGTTTCCTGTACAATTCATTCATTGTGAAGCAATTATGAATTGTGAATCAGTGTTAGATGTGCAGAACCCAGTTATTATCTCTCTTGGTATGACATATTTCACAGAAATTTGCCCTCATGCTGGAAGAACACATCTGTCCATGATGTAATTACCCTTTTTTGTTGTCTAAATATGGGACTTTAATACTGACACTAGTGGCATTGAGAATGAGGAAAGAGTTATTTAGGTGAAAGTTGAACACTATTCTGCTTACATAAACTACGAGTCATCCATGCAGGATCATAGTCCATGGCTAAGATGATGAAATATGTAAGTTATTCCCCTCGACAGACAAAGTCCATCAATTGAATACAACAATAGTGTCCAAAATGCTTCAGTTATGGAAAATGGCACCATGCACGTGCAGTAGAATGTTGAATGTGGCGATGCCCAAGTGCACACGCCCGTATGCACACGCCTACACACACACAGAATTTTTATTATTTCTTCTATTGAACATGACATTATACAATATATTATTTGTAATTATTGGTACATTTATTGCTATTATATATTAACATATTATATATTATATATTCGATAATAATCTATTATTGTTATATATATATATATATATATATATATATATATATATATATCTAGGTAGTGATTAGGTCATATAATTTTTTATTAAATAATAATACATATTAAATGTATAACAAATATATATAAATATTATTATACATTAATATGATTATATAATACATGTACATACATTTTTGTATGTAAGGATTTCTAATCAATATCAAGTCTGTAACTCTTGCCAAGTCAGAGACACAGGCTTCTGCTCCCCAACTGTAGTGAGCACGCTAGTGAACGCAGTATCAGGTCATGTCGCTACATCGTATGCTAAAGCAAAGTCGCAACATTGTGAATTTGAAGCCAAATCATTAATCAGTTTCATGGTGGGATTGAGAAGAACAAATACTGTAATCTGACCCGGGAACAAGAGCTTGCTGTAGGCTCCTCTCTCTCTCTGTCTCTGGCGCTCTCTCTCTCCTCTCTCTCCGGGCCTCGCTCAGTATCACCACTTTCACTGTCATCCTACCTAACAGGGCTTATAAATCTTTCAACAGGTGACCAAGTGAAAATTACCAGAGTACCAGAGTGCCTCACCCACTGCTTACCTTCTTGCCTGGGACGGATCATTCCAAGACAGCACCGAGGGCTACAGCAGTGAGGGTATTTAGACAGGTAAACAGTAAACAACGGATTGGAAAAGTATGGTTTAGCTATTTGCTATGCACAACAGATTATACGGTTTCAGCGTGGAATTAAATGGACAGCTGGCTGGGTCATGGGTGAGTCAGTACATTTTAAAAACTCCTTCAAGATGTTTAATAGGGCTAGGCCTCTTACTCAGGAGCTCTGCTTGTCTTTTCCATCAGCGTTTCATGAATTCATATTGCTTGAATAGAGGAGCGATGCTGGAGCCACAGGGATTCAAGTGGTTCTGGTGTCTTTGGGTCGGCGTTCTGGTCCAGGGAAGCAACCTCGGGGAACACAGCGACCTTCAACAGAGGCCTCCCTGCCATCTGGGTGAGCGAACCGTACAGTTTGTCCTTCAAAAGTGTTCTATAGTGTCACCCAAATACAGCCCAACATCTACAGATTGTCTTTGATGATGAGAGCTGACCGTTATTATTATTATTTTTACCTCCAGGTTCGTACTGTCCGGTGGGGACATCACACGTCGTTCTCTGTCCTAAGGGAAGCTACGGGCCCGGTGATGGTGCTGTGTCCATCGAGGGTTGTCTGAGCTGTCCCTCTCACCACTACTGCCCCAGGGCAGGCCTAGCTGTCCCACTGCCCTGTGGCCCAGATGCTCACCAGCCCCTTCCCGGGCAGAACACCTGCACCTGCCTGGGCGAAGGACAGAGCTTCCAGGTTGTAAAGCTTACCATGTTCCACGTGATAACATGTCTGACCCCGTCATATATATATAAATATAGATCGATATTTTACACTGTCTGTATATCTCTCGACCCCCTATATGACGGTGACTGCAGATCCTCTGCTGATTGACGAAACCTGCTTGGATGATCTATCTACTGTATTTCTATGTATTGTCCATGTTATGATTTCCAGATGCATTACTGCAGGAATGTCCCTTTAGCACAACGGATGTAGTACGCACACACACACACACACACACACACACACACACACATTGATGTGGTAAACAGAAAGGCTTTCTCTCGCTCTCCGCGCGGAAACCTTAGATCGGACAATCTGCAGCTTGAGGAGAGAGGTGTGTGTGTATCAGGTTCCATCACACCAGGCCCCTGGACTGGGCTGTCTGGTTGTCAAGACCTGTATTTGGTCATTCAAGGGAAATATCTTTATATTATCTACAAAGTATATACTAGGGAAACTGTCTACATCCTATCGTACCCATGCTCGGGTGTTGGTGAAAGAGCATATTATATTATAATATATTATGTTGAAAACATGAATATGAATGAATTACGTATCAATTCATTCATAATACATAGTCAATGACAACATACATTCATTAGAAAATACAAACAACTATGATGTTTAGTAATCGAATGCTCTAATGCTAATATGATAGCATTAGACTCTACTCATGTGTTTTTTGTATATTGTTTCTTTTATCTATATCTATAGACCAGCGATGGCCATTGTCGCTGCACTCTGGGTTATCAACCCACCGACCACGGGAATGTGTGTGTGGAAACTCTGTATGATGTTTGCAGAGACGGTAAAACTCGGACTCAATATGGAAACTGTCAGGACAAAAGTCAGTGGGCGCTTCATTGTAGACAACAGGTTGGAACTAGAGTTGACACACAAGCACATGCACGCAAACACACGCGCGCACACACACACACACACACACCCACACGCGCACACACACACACACACACACACACACACACACACACACACACACACACACACACGCGCACACACACACACACACACACACACACACACACACCCACACACACACACACACACACACACACACACATATAGGCACTATCACCCACGCAAAATAGGGTAAAGGTGAACGTGTCTCTTCTACAAATTTCATTGACTCTTCTCTGAAAATTCACCGGACATTTTTTTCCCCCAGTTCATG